>OY292395.1:16263198-16295082 GCA_958496205.1 Idaea biselata
GTTCCCGGTTGCATCTCTCTCGAGAGATCGGGGTCCGCTTTCCTACTTTTACGTCTCCACTTCGCACGATCTTCGGCATCCCGTGTAGTGAGACCATTTGCACGCATATCCGATCTTACAACGTCGAGCCAGCACTTCTTGGGTCTTCCCAATCTGCCGCGGCCGGGCGAGGCGCCATAGCAAGACACTTGTTTCCCACGTAACTAGCCGGTTTCCGTAGAACGTGGCCGTACCACCGTAAGCGGCATTCTTGCAGTTTGTCTGCAATGTCTCGGACATGAAGGCTGCCCCTGATGCGGCAGTTTCTGACGCGGTCTTTTCGCGTCACTCCACACATCCAGCGCAGCATCTTCATCTCCGTGACACGCAGCTCCTGCTTATGTCGCTCAAGCAATGGCCACGCCTCACTACCATACAAAAGGACAGGTCTAATGATCGTTTTATAGACCTGCCCCTTCAGTTTAACCGGCATTTTCGGGTCACAGATGACACCAGTTACCTCTCGCCACTTGGCCCAAGCTGCCGAAATGCGGCACTTGACGTCACAATCGATGTCGCCGGACTCGTGAAGCACAGATCCCAAGTACTTAAACTGGTCTGTCCGCTCGACCATGTGACCGTCTACGCAGACAGGTGTGGGATCTGTGGTATTGCTAGCCAAGTATTCGGTCTTCGCTACGTTGAGTTGCAAACCGCCGTTCTCAAGTGACTCTTTCCACGCATTTACACGCCTTCCAAGCCGTCCCTTATCCAAGTCTGCTAGCGCAATATCATCAGCATACATGAGCATCCACGGGGGCTGCTCGTGTGCGTCTCGGATGATTACGGACAGTGCGTCCAGTATTACGCTAAACAGAAACGGACTTAGGACGGATCCTTGGTGAACTCCGACTGTAATGGGGAAAGATTTAGTGTCACCAACGGCAGTTCGCACCACTGAATCGGAATTTCGGTACATGTCCCTGATGGTTTCAATATAAGTTTCAGGCACCCCTTTGGACCGCAGCGCCCACCAGATCATCACGCGAGGAACACAGTCGAAGGCCTTCTGCAAGTCCAGGAACAGAAAATGCAGAGGCGTATTCTTCGATCTGTATTTCTCCATAACGATTCTTAGGGCGAAAACAGGGTCCATGGTACAATGACCGGGCGGAAACCATACTGCCCCTCCGAGACAGTGTACTCCTGCCAGATCCGAGAGTCAACTATACGCTCGTAGACCTTCACGGTGTGGGAAATGACCTTTATACCACGATAACTTCCACACTCCTGCACAGATCCCTTGCCCTTGAACACTGGAGTGATAACACTCAGTCTCCATTGGGCGGGGATTCTGCCGGTCTCGAGTATGCGGTTAAAAAGGTTGGTTAAGATGCCCACACCACGAGAACCCATAGCTTTCCATACTTCGATGGGGACTCCATCGGCGCCGACAGCTTTCCGATTCTTCATGCAGCGAAGAGCATTGCGCACCTCCTCAGGCGTTATCAGTGGCACAAGTCCTAGATCCGGAGGGAGTTCCGGTGGCTGCACCTCTTTATACTGCTTATTGAGCAGCTCGTGGAAATAAGAGCGCCACCTCTCCTTCACCGCGAGGTCCTCGCATAGCAGGTTATCATTAGGATCTTTTACACAGCGGCACTTGGATATATCCTGTGCCGCTTTGATCCTAGAACGTGCCAACTTATAAATAAGCTTCTGCCCCTCAGACGTTTCCAACTTATCGTACAATGGCTGTAAGTGGTCTCGTCTGGCTCTGGCTACTGCTCTCTTTGTGGCACGTTTGGCAGACCTGTACGCGTCGCGATCTTCAGGAGAGTTGGACGCTTACCACTTTTTAAAGAGGGCTTTCTTCACCCTAGTCTTCCTCTGGACTGTGTTGTTCCACCACCAAGTTTCCTTGTTACACTTGCGTCCTCCCTTAGACATACCGAGGACCGACCGCGCCGAATCAGCGATAGATACTTGAATCCTGTCCCAGTGTTCCTGTACCGATTCGCCTTCAGCATTAGCACATTTGTCGCCGATTGCTGAGGCGAGCATCTGGGACTTGACTTCATCAAGCATCCACCATCTGATTCGGCGCTGACATGGTTCCGGTCGTTTGTCTTTGGTCTTTACACAGAGATCCATGACAAGGATACGGTGTTGGGCAGTGAGACTCTCACCGGGTATGACTTTGCAGTTGGCCACGTAGCCGATATGGTGTCTCCTAGTGATTAGAAAATCGATTTGGGTAGCGCGCCCCCCGCTCTTGTAGGTGATCAAGTGGTCGGGCTTCTTTTTGAAATATGTGTTCACGAGTGCCAGGTCGGCAGTGGCACACGTACGCAGAATTTCTTCTCCTTTCGCATTCCGACTGCCATACCCGTAGCCTCCATGAACACGTTCAAATTCCGCCCCCATCTCACCCACATGACCGTTCAGATCACCACCCAAAACGATTCCCTGAGACAACGGGATAGCCCCAAGGACCTCGCCGAGTTTATCCCAAAACGACCTCTTATCAGCATCGCTACAACCGACCTGTGGCGCGTAAGAACTTACTAGGTGAGTAGGAACCCCCCCAATAAGCACCTTCACGTACATAAGTCGGTCGCTAAAGCGATTCACCTCCAAGATATCGTCATGCAACCCCTCAGCGAGCACCACAGCCACCCCGTTCTCTCCACCAGGTGCACCCGTGTAGATCAGCTTGTAGCCATTCCCAATGAGCCGGGATCTGCTGCCTTTCCATCGAGTCTCCTGCAGGAACGCCACGGCCACCTTCCGCCTGGAAATACGTCGGCTAGCTCCCTCGTGCGTCCGGTTAGCGTGCCAATGTTCCACGTTGCGAAGCGGAGTTTCACATCATGTTTAGGGGCTAACGTCTTTGGCCGTGCCCGCCCGTGGCACGGTAGCCCTCGTCCACTTACCACAGGAGTCAGGCGAAGCTCCTGCGCGCCGTTATGCGGCGGCGCCCTATCTCTATGGCGATCTCTTCTATTAGTACTTTCCATTTAGATTTGGCTGATTTTGACTTTTACGGGAGCGACTGCCGTCTGACCTCCCAACCCCGAAGGGAAAGTCTGCGCCAGCGCCTCGTCTGTTCATCAGCAGGTGCACCAAGCTAGCAGGTGAGGTTGGCTTGGGCCCAAAGATCTTAGTGGACCCCATACACACCCACTATTAGTTATACTATTCTATATTATTCGGGATTGACACGGTAGGTAAGTCTTTATTGACCATGCCTACTGCTAATAGATTCGACAACATTTTATTGTTTGTAAATATCCTAGTAATATTATAAATAATATTGTGTAAGTATATAAGTAAAACGAATATGTTGGTCACCCAAAAACTGCGATGAAATTCGGTATGCAAATAGCTGGAGATCTGGATAAGAACTTGGCTACTTTTTATCCCGATATTTCCAATGTAAGTCCCGCGGGATCGGGACTTGCGCGAGTGAAACCTCGGGACGCAGCTAGTGTATGTATAGAAATAGTGACCTCTGATGGTGTAGGCGAGGTTGGTGATGTTATACGCGGCCTCCCTCGAGAGATGCGCGTCGAGCTCCTTCTTGGCGGCGAACTTGGCCTCGCGCTCCGCTTGCAGCGCTTCCAGCGCTTCAGCCAGCTGTCGCTCGGCGATGCGGCGCAAGGCAGCGGTCTCGTCGGCCGCTGCGCACGCGTTCTCCGCCTCCTCGCGCAGTTGACGGACCTCATGCTTGAGCCCTTCGAATTCCACCTGCAATGTGGGTCGAATCGAACGTGTTACTGTACACACAGAAATTTATCTAATCTGGTCTACACAGTTATTTAATTAGTAAAAAATCTAATTGATTGATTTTAATTTATCTATCTATACATATAATAAAATCGTAACTCAGCGGTGTCTGTTTTTGAAAGATATAAAAAAAATATAAATTGGAGGGGCACCTACTAACGCAGTAGAACCCATTTCTCTGTTTTTCTGGTTGTCTGTTTGTCCGTTTGTCTGTTTGTCTGTGCCTTTGTGCCCGCTAATCTCAGAAACGGCTTAACCGATTTTGACCAAATTTGGAATGCAGATAGCTTTAGACCCCGATTGACATATAGGCTATTTTTTATCCGGATATTTAGTCCGGTTATCCGGATAAAGTATTTTTTTTGCTATTACTTAATTAGTTGGAATGTTATATTGAAGAAATATGTTGTGTGGAATCAACACATGATTAACCGGATATCCGGTCGAAAATAAAAAACCGGATATCCGTTTTTTTAGGAAATTCCTCAAATACCGTATACCTATGTCTGTCCATATATCCGGATCCTTTGGACATACGGAAATTCTTTATAATGGTTGTTTTTAACCGACTTTAAAAAAAAGAGGAGCTGCTCAATTCTACCCGCATATTATTTGTATGTGAATATGTTCACGCCGTACTCCGGCATATAAAGTCCGATTTCGATCATTCTTTTTTAATTTGGAAAGTGAGAGTCCCGAGTTAGTCCCATAAACTGTTGGTGAAGATCTGATGAGAACCTTCGGAATGATGAGCAGAATAGCATCTCACAATGATGTTAATTACTAATTTTTTGACTTCCATCGATAGAATCGGCTTATAAAGAACTAGGTACAAATTGATGAACCACCTGAAACCACTTTCTCAAAAATTTCTCAGTGATTAAAGTTTCGGTTACAATCATGAAAATGCAATACTTAAATGGATTAAAAAAATATATCTGTAATCGGGCAGTTTTACTGGGTAGATGCAGATTGCATGTAGTTTACGTGGCACAATGGCAGTCGAGGGTTCCGCGTTCGAATCACAGACCGGTGCATTCCCTTTTTAAGGAACGGTGGCCTACCGAGCCGAGTGATGGCTTCCGACTCGACGGCTGTGCGTTCGAGTCACGAGTCCCGGACACGACGTTACGTTTTACCCTCCAGATGGTCGTCCACCTTGCCGTTGTGAGGGGACTCAGTAGCTGAAAGCTAAGAGGCGCACGAGGTGGGAAACCGGGCTTGCCTGGCTTCTAACCCGTAATCCCGCGTCAGCCGAGGCCGAGGCGACCTTGCCGAGGGAGACGAGACGGAGAGGGGTTGTCTATCGGGCAGATGGACAGATGAGGCTTGGAAAGGCCGTCGTTGTAGTGATGTAGTCCATGAGGAATTTCCACTGGCTTTGACACTTGTGGAGCGAGGGACACCATGGGGGTTTACATTATAAGCCTATGGTAGGGAGGGAGCCCAACGAGATTGGCCTGACGGTGACGGACATTAGCCACGTAAAAAAAAAGATATCATGTAGTTAAGCTGCCCGACTTCAGCTTACATAACAGATAAGTCGGTTGCACTGTATTTAGGGGAGCTCAATATTATTGTTTTGTCCTTTTGTTCGAAGTCGGGTTTCGATTTTTTTTATTTTTTCGTTAAAGGCTACTTCTTATAAGCATGCAACACGTTACCTACCGCTGCGCTGTGCTAAATCTACACTAAATAGACTCTGCCATGATTATCTTCTGCTCAGCAACATACTTCCCTGGTCGTCCATTCAAGCACAGCGATGGGTAGGTAGTCCGAAAAACGCTGACGAAGTCGCGGGCACAGCTAGTTGTATAATAAAAGTGCGTACACAAAATTGAATCCCAAAGGAAATAAAAGCATTTTTGAAAAAAAAAATGCTAATAGTATTTCTAAAAACTACTGTCTTTTTTCAAGTAATATTTACTGAAGGGGTTTTTACCGCCCTATGCGGTCCTTACCTTACACCGATCAGTCTATTGTTTTAATTTTATAATTAACAATTTAAAGTTAGGTTAAAAAAATCTATTTAATTATTAATATAACGGTTAGGTGTTAAGGCCACTTAAGTAAAAATATTTATATTTTATTAAATAATACTATCTGTAATTTCAGATTAGTGATCTAGTAAGCACTGCACTACGATCAAACTTCGTTAATCGCGTTGCTTCTTGCTGTAACAACTACTAGATGGCGCTACAGGGCAAGGTAAAACACGCTTTCGTTGTGTTTTTATGAATAGTACTAGTGCTTGTGACTAAGATTGAATCGTTGCACAATTCAAATAAGAAAGAAAATTTTTGATGCTCTGCAAAAGGGAGTAAAATTATTGTTATTGTTAAATTAAATGAAATAAATCTACTATATAAAAATAAGTCGGGTTTTCCTTCCTGACGCTATAACTCCAGAACGCACGAACCGATTTCTACGGTTTTGCATTCGTTGGAAAGGTCTCGGGCTCCGTGAGGTTTATAGCAAAGAAAATTCAGGAAAAATTTAATTATCTATAATTTATAAGGCAAAACAACGTTTGCCGGGTCAGCTAGTCTACTATATAAAAATAAGTCGGGTTTTCCTTCCTGACGCTATAACTCCAGAACGCACGAACCGATTTCCACGGTTTTGCATTCGTTGGAAAGGTCTCGGGCTCCGTGAGGTTTATAGCAAAGAAAATTCAGGAAAAATTTAATTATCTATAATTTATAAGGCAAAACAACGTTTGCCGGGTCAGCTAGTTATGAATATAATTTAGGCCACCGCATATCGGGTAATGCCAAGGGATGTCTCTGCCCTGTTGAAACGCCACACACCGATACAGATCGATTTTAAGGCTGCCCTATTATGTGAATCGAAACAATTAATTATGATACAAAGGTTTCTGTTCTGAGGGGCTATTCACATATGAGAGTTAACCAATAACTTATTTCAGTTACAAAGTCTCATTTGGTATGCTTTTATTCGTAGTTCATTTCGATCTTTTTAAAATATCAACCTATTTCAGAATCAACGCCGCCGCCGTATTTCAGAATACCGTTTTATATACATTTTAGAGCCAATGAAGTGTATTTTGTGTAATTGTAATGATGATGAATTGAGATTCAGGTTAACTTTATTATGTGAATAGTTAATTTTGGTTCATTTATTTTATTTTATAGTTATTCAATTATTTATGTAGCCTTCAAATGTTGAGTAAGTATTCGGTGGTAACTCGACTCCAATAACGTGTAAGTACTGTAAGTAGAGAGTAGACTGACCTGCGAGGACCTGAGCGCGGAGACTTGTTTCTGCAGCGAGATGTTCTCGTCCTCCAAGTCGCCGACGTCCAACAACAGCCGCTGCTCCCGCTGGCGCGCCTCCCGCAGCTCGGCGCGCAGCGCGGCGCGCTCCGACTCGCGCGTCGCCTTGTCCGCGCCGAGCTCCGAGCTCTCCGCGAGCAGCCGGTCCCGCTCGCTCACCACGCGGTCCAATTCGTGACGCAACTGTCGAAAATACATACAATACTTCATTTATAGCAGGAACTTTTATTATTTTATACCTACTGGTGCCTAGTACCTAAAAGATATACATACAATACAATACCACAGAATATATAATAGTACTACAATACTTGGAACATTATTTCACCGCTCGCTCCGGGATGTGTGGGGCTACAAGGTAAGTCGGGAGTATTACGGGTTTTTGAACTAAACTTTCAATATACCAAACTACAACTGTAACTTTCTAAGTACTAACTAGCCAGTAAAAGTACCTTTAGAGTGTTTTAAACGACATTTATCGTATAGGAAAGATACGATAAAAATAGATTCTTAAAAGATATTCCCATTTACTTATAAACGATGATTATAAATGAGAAGTTGGAGAGACGTAAAGTTATAATGTGTTGACAGATTTAAACAAATACTTTAGGAACTATTCATCATATTAATTTGACTCCTTCCAGTTAAATGGTCTACATTAGCTACACAACCGCGACATATTTTCTGCCCTGCAAAGCACAGTAAAGGCCTAATAAGTAATAATTTTAATAGCAAAGCTTTTCAGGAAGGTAAATAAGAATACTTGTTGTACACTCATTCCACGTTCATATTTGGTTAAATAAAAAGTATCGCAACAAAAAGTGGTTGAAGTTAAGAACCTGCCGCCCCTCGTTAACATCGATCGTACAGAGTCCGACTCAGTAATTCATTCAGTGTTAAACAAAAGCATTTCGCTGATTACACCGCAAGGCGCACCTTTTAAATGAAAAATCCGTTCATAAGCTACTTATTTTCTTGTGGGGTAGAGTTGTAGTACGTGTAGCCCCAGTATAGAGTAGGGCTACCGCATCTCTTTGCGGTTTTTGGTCGTGAAACCTTGTCATTGGCTTTCCGTATTTTCACTGTTTTTTTATATTTTGTTTTTAGCTGTTATAAGTTTACAAATCTATATCTAAAGAATGCTTTGTCCTGAGTGACTGATTGATCTATTAACGCACAGCCTAACCCGCAGTTAGAAGAGAGCTGAAATTTGGAGAGTGTGTTCTGTATAATTATGATTTAGGCATCCGATAACGACTACACGTATCGGTATTCGTAACGACAACGTATCCCGCGGTTTTACCCGAATAAGTTCCGATTCCGTCGGAATTTTGAAAAATCCGTTCTTATCAGATAGATGCCTACATCGTATAAAGACCACACTCTTAAAATTTCAGCGGCTGTGCGATGATCAGTCAGTCAGTTAGGACGAAGCCTTTAATAGATATAGAGCAGGAAGAAGGACCACTAGTTACACTCTTGCTTGGGGGTAACGACACTCGATATTGTCCCTGGATCTAATAAAAGATAATAGGAAACAATATCACCTACGATCCATAGAAAAGAAATATTAAACAACATTCCGTCATGAAACAATCAACAATTTTCGATTACCCCACTACACCCTAGCAAGAAACAATTAACGTAAACTTTCAGACGTATACAGCGTGCGTAATATCACCTTAGCCCGCTATAATATATAGTTACTCAACCTTGAAAATATCACAAAAAGAGCTTGGAAAACTAAACTAAGTATTTTTATTGAAACGTTGCGTGTGAAACAAAGTTAACTTGTGTTTAAATTACGAAATTTCGAAAGCCCTCCACCGTACCCCAGTTTCAACTTTTCTCGTCCGGCTATGGTATCACCAGACAGTTGGTATAAATAAGTGATGATGTCATCTAGAATCACTGTATATACGAAGACGACAGTGGAAGAAGCTCCGACGCGTTTTCCTTACTGGATGCATCGACCTAAGTATCGGAAGTCGGACGAGTCTTGATTATACATGTCAGTCCAAAATTACTTTTAAACAAACCTAAAAATGTTGCCTACATTCATTACAACGGACGAGTTACGAATGTGATGTGTGACGAAAATAAATAGTGAATGGGACGAGATGTAAGTGGGAAGAGTAGCGAATGGGATGACTTGCACCTTATGTATGTTATCATACCTAGATGCAAAGTCAAGGATGCATCGCGCGGTGAACATGTTGGTTGACTCAACCATCAAGATAATATACAGGGTGTCCGGAGAACAGTGGATATCCCTGCAAGGGCGGCTGGCGGGAAAGGGTTGGCTGCCCAGAATACTTTTTTTTTTTCTATCTCAAACGGTTCGAGCTGTACGTCACTTTTTAGTAAAAATTGAAAAAGTCTACTTTTTTGCACATTTCGGGGCATCACGTCCACAGATTAAGCGATAGCATTGTTTTTTTTTCGCCATGTGTTCACTAATATTGATGTTTGTAAATCACCTTAATTTTTTTTTAATACTATAGTTAGTAACTTACAAGATGTCCCCAAAGATAGATTTAGTCTTATAAACTTTACTTTCTGCTAAGTTTGAGCATCTGTGGTGTAAAAAAAATGTATGAAACCTGTCTGGCCGACTATTGAAAAAAATTGCCTATTTCATAAGGATTCTATAACAATATTATACTAATAACTTTTTGTTATAAGTTACTAAGCTAGTGCTATGAATGCATCGAAGGTACTATCTTTCATGAAAAAATTGACATAAGTATTCTCCAAAAAAGGACACTTATTAAGATTTAATATGTCATAATGTTACAGCAAATGCTCAAATTGTCCTCCTCTTGCCCTTATACAGGCTCTTAACCTTTTTATAAACGATATCTTAAGGACACGATTATAATTTTTCTCTTATTTGTTATGCCGCTTCGTGGACGCGTAGACGCAGGTCTTCAATTATGGTTATGTTTTTTTTTTGTATACTTGTTCTTTTAAACACCCCCAGTAAAAAAATCAAGTGGATTCAGATCAGGCGAACGTGGAGGCCACAATATTGGGCCAATCCATCTTCTTGGATAACTTTCATTTAAATAGTTTCTCACTCGCACGGCATAATGTGCGATGAGTCAACGTGCAAAAGAGATGGCTACCTCAACTTGCACAATTTGCACAGCTGGCAGCTAACCAACCCAAGATTAGCCAGGGAAGACCGATCACAGTACCAATTTAAAATTAACTATTGGACCGGTATATTAAATGGCCAAATTATTGGCCCTTTCGAATTGCAAGGCAACCTAAACGGGGCCAACTATTTACACTTTCTCCAAAACGAACTCCCGAGACTACTCGAAGAGGTGCCATTGGCGATCCGGCGAAGAATGTGGCTTAAAATGACGGCTGTCCTGCACATTATGCCGTGCGAGTGAGAATCTATTTAAATGAAAGTTATCCAAGAAGATGGATTGGCCGATTAGGTCCAATATTGTGGCCTCCACGTTCGCCTGATCTGAATCCACTTGTTTTTTTTTACTGGGGGAGTTTAAAAGAACAAGTATACAAAAAAAAACATAACCACAACTGAAGACCTGCGTCTACGCGTCCACGGAGCGGCACAACAAATAGGAGAAAAAAAATTATAATCGTGTCCTTAAGAGATCGTTTATGAAAAGGTTAAGGGCCTGTATAAGGGCAAGAGGAGGACCATTTGAGCATTTGCTGTAACATTATGACATATTAAATCTTAATAAGTGACCTTTTTTGTACAATACTTGTTTCAACTTTTTCATGTAAGATAGTACCTTCGATGCATTCATAGCACTAGCTTAGTAACTTATGACCAGAGATCGGAATTAGGTGAGTGAAAATACCTAAAGTTTGCGGGACATATATGGAGCTGTCACAACCAGTTAAACCGGTTTTGGATTTTACCTATTTAGTTTCGGTTTTTTTTTACATGTTCTTTACCTTTGAAACACCGAACTATAAACATTTACAAGCTGCTAATACAGTTCTAAATAAATTTTTGTTTTGTACTTTTCCAGTTATAATTCGGTCTTTTAGTCCCAATTGTTCTTTGTCGGTCAAACACAGAATTTTATATATCTGCAAAATGCTAATGCGGTTTTAATTTCTTTTTTCGATGTGTATCTTAAGTTAAAAAGTTTTGCTACAGATTGATGCAAGGAAAACGAACATTTTCGCGTCTTTACATAGTTTTGAAGTCGGTTTTTTTTTAATTATTAAACCTGCACTGCATCAAAAAATTAATTAAAAACATTTATTTCAATTGCAAGAACGTTGTGCGTAAACTACTTTCCACATTCAGAGTTCGGAACATGCAATAATATTAGTTTTTTCCTAGAAATGATAAATATTCTTCTAATGTTAAAAAAGGCTTTGTTTTCTTCGCAGTACAAAAACCCACGCGAATCCATTCTGTAAAATTAAGTAAAATTCTGTGTTTGGCCGACAAGAACAATTGGGACTAAAAAACCGAATTTTAATTGCAAAAGTACAACACAAAAATTAATTTAGAACTGTATTAGCAGCTTGTAAATGTTTATAGTTCGGTATTTCAAAGGTAAGGAACATGTAAAACAAAAAAAAAACCAAAACCGGTTTAACTTAAGTGGTTGTAGCAGCTCCATAATATTATGTCCCGCTGCAAACTTTAGGTATTTTCACTCACCTAATTCCGATCTCTGCTTATGACAAAAAGTTATTTGTATAATATTGTTATAGAATCCTTATGAAATAGGCAATTTTTTTCAATAGTCGGCCAGACAGGTTTCATACATTTTTTTTTACACCACAGATGCTCAAACTTAGCAGAAAGTAAAGTTTATAAGACTAAATCTATCTTTGGGGACATCTTGTAAGTTACTAACTATAGTATTAAAAAAAAATTAAGGTGATTTACAAACATCAATATTAGTGAACACATGGCGAAAAAAAACGTGATGTGGACGTGATGCCCCGAAATGTGCAAAAAAGTAGACTTTTTCAATTTTTACTAAAAAGTGACGTACAGCTCGAAATCAAAAAAATTAAAGTACGTTTATTCATTCGGATATTAGCAAGATATCTCTTTGACATGTCATTTTTTTTTTATTTAATCTACTCTACTATGTCTTCGGATCGCGACCTCCATGACATGAGAAGAAGACACAAGAAACTCATGGGGTTTTTTTTGTATATTTTTTTTTTGCAGTAATCATGTGATTTACATTGTCGCATATATAATATTATTGAAGAAAAGTGGAACTGGAGCAATAATCTATACTTACTATAATAATCCTTACTAGCATTACAAGAGCGAAAGTAACTCTGTCTGTCTATCTGTTCAAATAAGTTATAATATACAAAATAATAAACATAAAAAAAAAAAAAAAACCGAACCGTTTGAGATAGAAAACAAAAAAAGTATTCTGGGCAGCCAACCCTTTCCCGCCAGCCGCCCTTGCAGGGATATCCACTGGTCTCCGGACACCCTGTATATGGACTGAAATCAGTTTGAAAAGTGTAATTCACCGAATTTATCAAACGTGTTCTAGGGCAGTTGGGATACCGTGTGCCCAAGAAAGAAGAAATTATTGGAAAAAATACATAGTAGAAACTCAATTTCCATAGTTTTATTTTTACAATTTTAAAGAGGCCCCTACCTACTACAGTTTCCTTTAAATTCGTATTATACTTTGAATGCTTTTTTAATTACATTTAATTATACGTCTTTGGCTCTATGTTTTTTACTATTTGTGACGGCTCAGCAGTTATTTAAATACAATATTTTGACGCTATAACCGTTAACCAATTTTTGGAATAGTTACAAACCTGGTGGTTTCTATTTTCCGCGATTCTAGTATCCATCCACCTTAACCAAAACGACCTGAATATTACCAGTGCAACTTCTTTAAGAATTTGACGAGAAAATACAGATCAATTCAAGATTTAAATTTTATTTGACATGTAGTTATCAAGGATCTTGCCGTGCGTGACTAACTGACCATTTATTGTGTTCTAAATTTGTCTTTTTAAACAGTTCCAACTTGACTCTTGAGTGAAAGGCATCGGCCACGGCTGTCACCATCCATCGGCCTGTCATAGCTATGCGCACTAGATATTGTTCCGTTACGTGGGCCGGTGCAGGCACTAAGAAACTCGTCTTCTGACTTTCATAACAAACAAAACTATCTATACCAACATTTATTAAAAATGGTTCAGCGGTTTAGGTGTGAACACGTAAGAGGTACACAGGCAGACATACACTGCTACTTTCGTTTATAATATACCTTCTATAGAATCGAACCATTAACAGTGAGTTTGGCATCCCGCCAGTAACTTAACAAGTGTCAACAATGTTCCATTACCGGAGTAAACACTCAGAGACATGAAACATGACCTAACTACACTACACACCCAATCCATAACTTTTGCCTCCGTTGCCTATGTGTACACAAAATTAAGCATATTTATTATAGGTACCTATCTATATCACGGTTAATTATGTAAAATTAAGCTATGTATATCAGTCTCCTATCGTTACCAAGACTATTGCAACATAGTCGAAACGTCGAGGTAAAATAATAATTTACGCGATTTTAAGACCTGGTTAAATTAAACTATGTTAACGAATCGTAAATTAAAAAAAATCTTGATATCTACATAACCGACTTCAACCTAAACCGAAGGAAGTTCTCAATCGGTCACTATAATTTTTAATGTAATGTAATGTAACCTTGGCCGATTGAGCTGATTCTTTAATTTGGAATAAAATTGCTCAAAGTTGGTTCCCTAAAAAATTTAACGCTGATCTAATGAGGTTCTTTGGTATGATTACCATAATAGGTAAATCCTCAGAATGCAGTGAATTTTGGTTGTTTATTTCGTACGCCACACGTATATTTCGTTGGTCTTGGTTGCTTTCTCTGATAAGCAGTTATTCGCGATAATCTTAGTTAAGCAGTTATTAGGTCAAGTTAGTAACGTTTTAGGCCCTCATGAATTACCTTAAAATATTAGCAATGTGTGACACAACCATAATTATGAGGAATAATTTACCTCGTCCCCTCCATTCATTTTTCAATTTACACGTAAACAAACATTTGGCACAAACACTGAATTATTCACATAATTTAAGAGACACAAAAATATGCATAGAACACTAGTGCATTTGTGAAAAAACTACACACCATTCAGTAAGCCGGCAATATGTGAATCAAGGCCGGACAAATAAACGCGTATTTCTGGATCTGTGTTATGGATTCCCGAGACGGCTGCGCTTACGCCATGCGAACAATTACATCACTCCGCGATAGAGGATTTAATTCTCCAAGATTATAATTAAAAATCTCACAAAACTAATTAAGATTAAAACATGAAATTCAGCGTTTTATTTCAAAACTGCAGTGTGATAAGAAGGGGCGTCTATCACATACTGTTGTGAGGGCCCGGTGAACTGATGATTCACATCAATTGCTCTCATTTCATTAAAGTGAGCGTAGGCACATTCAGCGTCTGGGAAACTCTAAATCATTTAATGCGACGACTCATTGCCCGGAATTGTCTGAATTCTTTCGTGCTACAGACGTTCGAGAGAAGATGACGTGTAATCCTAGCATATAATAGGGCGACCCTATTTCTTTCCGTGGATGTCGTGAAACGCCACTAAGGGATCACTAGCGAACCTGAAGTTCTTCCCGTGTGGTGGTAGTAAAAGGTGGGTTGGTGCTAGGCAAGCGGCTGACCGTAAACATATTATTAACAAATATATTTGCAGTACCTAGGTATGATGATTTCTATTTTGTGCCAACCTTAAATATATTTTAGTTTTACATCCTAGGCACCTAAAAGTGAAGTACCAGGAACATTGCTCAGATAAAAACTTGGAGAAAGGATTAGACTGTAATGCAACTTGTTTTATATAATTGATTCTTAATCGGTAAGACAAGAGTTTTGGGAACTTAACCTTCACGAAACAAAACTAGACTTTCAAGAGAAACACTCTCTTTAAATAAAAAGTAAAAGACTGAAACGCGTGCCGAATTAGAAGACCTGGAATAACACATAGGCTAGATTTTATCCTTATATTCCCATGGGATCGGGGCTAACGCTGGTGAAACCGCGAGGCGCTGCTATAGTTTATCATCAACGTAAAGTGAAGACAATAGCTAGATACTAGACAATAATGAACTAACGTAGCACCGTTAAACGACGGTGAATGCATGACTTCTGCAGACGTATGCAATTTAATTAAGTACTGCTATTGTCGTATAAGTACTTGTCGTCCAAGACGGGCGGCGCGGCGCGGCGCGGCGTTTACGACGTTCAAGGTAGATAAATAGGTACCTACATAGATGTATTATTACGAAACTTATAGGCTCCATCTACACGGAAAATACTATAATGCTCTATCTATACGGAAAATGCTATATTTTTGCAAGTCGCAACTTTTAGTTGTGCTTTGACATTTGTAAAGTAAAAACATACAAAATACTGGCCTGTATATTGTACTAGCTGACCCGGCAAACGTTGTTTTGCCTTATAAATTATAGATAGTAGCCGATTCTCAGACCTACTTAATACGCATATAAAATTTGATAAAAATGCCGTTTCGGAGGAGTACGGTAACTAACATTGTGACATGGAAATTTTATATATTAGAAGATATATAAGACAAAAGAAATCTGTGTTTATTATACGACAAAAAGAAATCTATATCTTTATATATAAAATTCAAAGTCCTGACTGATCTATATATCAACGCAGAGCCCAAACCTAGCGACATGAAATGGAGAGTGTGTTCGTTGTGATATGTAGGCCCCACTAAGAAAGGGTTTTTGGATAATCCCGCAGGATCGGGACTTACGCGGGTGAAACCGCGGGGCGCGGGTAGTTTTTTATAAGTTACTAGATACATCTCATAGTTTCATTCGCCTAAGTCCCAATTCCGTGGGAATATCAGTATAAAAAGTAGTCTACGTGTGAATCCAGATCTCTAGCTATCTGCATGTTAATCGGTTTCATCGCAATCGGTTCAGCAGTTTTTGCGTTAAGGAGTATTAAACTTACTTATTTCTCACGTACTGACTTACGTACAAAATTTTACATTTATAATATTAGGACTTACAAAGCAATTCGTTGCGTGGGTAAAGAACATCGGGTAACAAAGCGACCTCGTAGATTGTGCATCAACGTTCAACATGAATGAGACATCAACATTCGGAACAAGATTCACTTGATAATAATTGAACTATTTCTTGTAGAAATAGACGTTGTGAAATTTGGAGGGTTGGGGAGGGCTTCGGTTTTCGCCTTAAAGGTAATACGCTTGGGTTGGATTCAGCCCACCGACATAGATCGTATCGCAAAGTGATTCGCCTGCGTTTCGATGCATAGGCCGGTATAGCCACTAGAAAAACGGTTCGGAACTCTTCTCACTGTCACACTCGTGACCAACAAAATACGAACACGAGTGAAAAGGTATTTTATTATATTTTAGGTTATTGCGCTTCAGCTTAGATCCCACAGATCATCACTTACCATCCAGTTATTTATATGGAAACCTATTTTTTTTTAGCCCGCTGATTCGTTGCACTGCACTGTAATAGAGCGCGGGACTCCTAGAGGGGTTAGGCAGTAAGTCACCATGGGAACCTACACGGATTGGCGAATGTCCCATGCTTTCGGACCATGGTGGGGAGTCCTACATAGGACATATCCTTATCTTCACGATGTTTTGGTTAACGGTAAGACTGATGTTAATAAATATCACACAAAATTTTATAGATGAAAAAATGGAAGATGCGGACGGCCAGAATTCGGAATGGACAATGAGATGGAAAAGTCTAAGTTTTGATAAAAAAAACTACCTGTGGCCCTGTGCCTGTGTCCTTTTTCCTCGCGGAATTTGGAGTGATATTTTTAAATCATTTAAATTCGTATACGGAATTGCTTTCACATGAAAATTCCGTTGGTTGATAGGAGGGATTTACTTGCGGAACTAATGCTTACGTATTAAAGTTCGAATGACTCAAAACTACGAGTACGTCATTCTTGTTCTAATAAAAAAAAACAAGAATGAAGCTTTTAGGCTCATATTACAAAAGGTGACTCAATCAGAGAACTCAACTTGAAATGAAACACGAAGTAAAGGTAGTCTAGTTTTGTGAAATTGACCTAAGCTACTTGAAGTTAACTGTCGTGTCTTAAGTCGAAATCTCACCTTAGGTCACCTTTTTTAAGGTACCCTATGTACCTTTTGTTTGTTCCATAGTATGAGCATTAGTTTTATTGCAGATTAATACTAGGGGAATGCCTTTAATTGTGGAGAGTGACTAGAAAGTAACTGACCTGTTTAGATTCACTTTCAAGCTCAAGTATCTGTAGTGTGAGGGAGCTCTCCATAGCCGCTGACTCGTTGAGAAGTGCATTTTCTTGTTCTATACCGCTGCGTGTTGTCACCTTTTGTGTTGTGCCTAATTTCATCAATGCCTGTCAATAAAAAGAACACAAAAACTATGTATTTTTCTTTCTTTCTTATTATAAAATTATAGTAAGTGGTGTGGTGGGGGGTTGAATCTCGCCATAGTAATTTTATACCTTTTTATCAGACATGATTAGGGTTTAGCAATTTTGAAAGAATAATTTACTTTTGATTTCTTACTACCCTCAGTTTTAAGTTTCATTACAGGGATCTGAAATTATTTAAATTTCTACTATAAATGTTGCCAATTTGTAAGATTTTGTTAAAATTAGTAGGCATTGTTTCTTTTATTTTTTTGGACTTAGTTTACTAGTTGAGCACTGTTACCCTTATTAATAAACGTGGAGTAAGGTCGGAATATTTTTTCCACCTTTTGTTTCTGTCTGTCTGTGTGTGTGTAAAGTTCGTGTCACGGAAAAAGACAAAGCATGTTCTTACTACTCCAACCTTACTACACATTTATTAATAAGGCTATGTGGGTATATAGTGTAGTTCCTTTTCCTAAAAATTCCCATATGTGGATACAGGTTATAAATGAATTTAGTGTGAAATCTGTTCAGCTGTATTTGTGTGATTGATTCACAAAAATCTAAGTTTGTCAAGTATATTATAAGTCCCACTTATAATATACAGATTCAGATGTAGATCTGGAACTAAATTCTTCATGAAAATAAAATCGGAATTTTATAGGTTGTCTAGATTTTAAAATCAAGGTCTTCTCATGTTGGTTTAATTACTAATTTTTGTTTGACATATTTTTAGAAAAAGGAAAAATTAAGGAAAAAATTGCAGTCAAAAATTTTCACTTCATTTCATTTCATTTATTTCATTGTACACTTGCGGCGAGGCCTCAAGTGAAAATTTTTGAATGCTATTTTTCCTTAATATATTTTTCTAAATAAAATTGCCTTGAGCTATAAAAAGAAATTGATACATTTATGTTTGTTTTGTTTTTGTTTGCTACATTTTCGTATCACAGGGCTATGGAACTTCAGAGGTTTGAAAAATGTGTAGGTGTATAGGATAGAGCCACTTTCTTCGGTCACAGACACCCAAAGGTCAATTGATAGATGATGGTGTTGAATAGTCCATTTATTGAGGAAGGCTTTAAGTAAAATATAATATAGTCCCATATTATATTTTACTTTAAAAAAATATAGATAGACAAAGTCTAGGAAGAACGGAAGTCTAGGAGGCGGAAGCAGCACTGCGAGTTAAATAATAAATGACTTGATATTTTTATCCAGATTCTGGTGGTTTAGAAACTTTTTTTCCTAGCTCAGTTTGAGGGTGAATAATATGTCAAATTCAAAAGACAGAGGAATTACTAACATTTAAATAGCAAATATGGTATAAGGCTGATTATTAAAATAGTCATGCAAAATGATACAGTTACAGGTTCACCTACCAAATGTACTCAACATTAAAGATACTTAGATTTTGTATGAAAGTTGGTGAATAAATTAAAATAGAAAGTGCTAACATGAAACTGCAAACAAAATATATGTATCTAAATTAATGAGCATGAAATTAGTGATATAAGAGAGACATTACAATTTCAAATAACAATATTTTCTTGTGTATTTTTTTCACAATTTCTGAATAAGTTCCCTTTCTATTTACTCTTAGCTTGAACAAACTGAAATTATCTGTTCAGCTGGCTATATTGAAACCGTTAAGCATGAGGAGAGAAAGATGAAAATTATAATAATTATGTAGGCCACTAACCTCTTGTGTGATATCGAGTTCGTGTCTCGTATTTTCGTAGAGGCCTTCTAGTTCGTCGCATCGTTGCTGTAGAGAGCTCTTTTCCTCTAGAAGTACGAGACCAAGCTGTGCCGACTGTATTTTCTCGCTGCTTGCTTGGTCGAGCTCTCGGCTGAGCCTCTCGATCTCGGCTTTAAGCTCGACGACCGACAGCTCGTTTTGAGCCGTCGCTGCCATCGTGTGACAGTTATACGGCTAAACAACTAATCTTCATAAACAAAGTAAATAATTTCAGAAAAACAACTTTAAAAACGTGTAAAATCAATTGTTTCTACATTCTCCCAAAGGTACAACGTTTTGAGTTTTTTGACAGCTCATTTTGAGAATGGGTTGCCTGTCGTAATTTAAAAAATCCCGAAATTTGGTAAATTTTAAATAGCGCGGAGCACTAACTTTTATCCCGGCAGAGGGCGATAATCAACCGTACAGGTGTACATACGTCTGAAATAACAACTGTCAAACAGTAAGTATTTTTTACATTTACGTTTAAATTTATATAAAATGCCTTAATGTAGTGCAACTATCTATTCCCAACAGACAAGAAGCGTAGGAAACGGTAGAAAGCTGCTATGCAAATAAAAACTTTAAAGCAAATAAAGAGGTAACGTTGGTAATAATTATGTATGTATGTAATTTTCAGATAATCTCTGAAACTACTTAACCGATTTCAAAAACTCTTTTACCGATAGATAGCTAACGAGGAGTAACATAGGCTACTCATGAACCCGATATTCCCACGGGATCGGGACTCACACGAGTGAAACTTTGCTTGTAGTACTTAAAACGTGGCGAGGCGTCCGCGTCGCCACGGCCTGAAACGCCACGACAAATGTTAGGTTTACCCTCGGCTATAGATGTTTCACATCAAAAACGCATCCAATGTTTACCTTACATAAAAAGGTAAATAATGTTATAATAATACAAATATTATGTAAATCTAAATATATGATAAATTATGATTTGGCGAACTAACTCGTCTATTTGCATAGTCGTATTTCCTTGATTTTCAGGAATTTATTGAAAACTTAAAACACTCTTTCAGTGTTGCATAAAAAAAAAAATGCGTTTCGTTTCACACATTTTGTTAATGAAATAACATTGACGTTGTCATTTATTTCGGCTGCAGCATTTTCCCTGCACTATTTTAGCTCAAAATATACGAAAATACATGCTGTATTTTGATTTCTTGAGCTATAGAATAGGTAAATAATTATTTCTAAATAGTTCATATAACTTCTTCTGATAAAAATATTAAGCTATCAGTTTATTGGCAGGGTGTATGCATAAGTCAGGCAAAGCCATATTCTAAAAAACAACATGTATGTGACATTGGCAAACTAACATTGCTTTAAAAAAAAAACAAGAGGACCAAAAGTCATAACAAAATAAAAGTGGTGTTATTTTTAGGGATTATTACAAAAAATGGACGAGAAATACGAAACTGTGAAGCTGACGTACACTATACACAAGTTCTCAAGTTATTGTGCTTACTTTAAACCAGAGTACATATTATTTATTAAGTATTTGACTAACATTGGACTTCAATATGTTCACCCGGGATATATACTTAGAATAATCTAAAAATAAAGATTAATCTCTTACGAAACTAACCACAATTTGTTTGAAACTAATAAAACTACCAAATTGGTACAGTTGGTGAACATAATATTTTTGATAATAGTGAAAATCTAGTAATTGTAATTTTAGGAATATACAGGCTAACAAGCCCGGAGACCAGCTTTCACGATGGTTTACAGACAACACAACGCCTCCTCAATATATAATTTTGAAGCTAAAGTCTCCAGCCATAGTCATGTCTATAAAATTTGGGAAGTATATAAAGACACATGTAGGAAACCTAAAAAAGTTTCAAGTACTGGGAGGAACTGATGAGAATAATCTCTCAGTGTTGTTAACAGCGTAAGTACCCACTTTTCATTATATTAGACTCCTAGCTACAACAGATGGGTGGGCTAGCTCTGCCCAGAGATATGAAACTTATTTGTTTACCAACACCTCTCTGGCCTCACACCACCATGTTATCCGTGAAGTACATCAGCTTATGTATTGTTCTACATTATCATATAAAATTACATTGCAAATAAATCAGTAATTTTTGCACAAATGAGTAATAATAATAAACTAATGTAACTAGATTTGTCTTGCATAACTTTAGTTATGCCTAGCCTTACAGTAATATGAATAATTTGGCTTTTGATTAATCAATCTTCATATTGCAGTGGCTTAAAGAATGACAGTATAGCAGAAGTGTTCAGTCTGCGCCATAGAACACGAGAAGGACTGTACCTTCCCGTGA
Source organism: Idaea biselata (assembly GCA_958496205.1). Classification (NCBI taxonomy): domain Eukaryota; kingdom Metazoa; phylum Arthropoda; class Insecta; order Lepidoptera; family Geometridae; genus Idaea; species Idaea biselata. Next base: position 16,284,806 of record OY292395.1, read on the forward strand.
CATATATAAAGATAGTTCCGCTGCAGTCATGGGGCCCTGCCTACAATTACACCATTTGGTATGTTGAGCTCTTGGGAAAAGATCAGGAGGAACTTGTAAACAATGCCTTGGAAACTCTTAACATGGTAAGATGTATTCAAGTATATTCAGCGTTTTCTATGTATCATATGTATGTATTTACAAAAAAAAAGTAAAATAAGTAGTATATCCATTGTCTAGTACCCATAGTACAAGCCTAGTGCTTAGTTTGGGACTAGATTGCGCTGTGTGTAGTTTAGTTAGTTAGTTTCAACGGGCTTTGTGCTGTGTGTAACGTCGTGCAATATTTATATTTATTATATATTTTTGTAACAACTAACATAGTTTCATTCATCGATGGGCAACTCACAGGCTGTTAAACTGCTAGTGCTAGAAACTGGAAATAATGGCGATTACAAAGATTTCTTATTAACCATGTATCCCCGGCATAGAATAGGGTTACCCCATCTCTTCCCGTGGGTGTCGTAGAAGGCGCCTAAGGGATCGGGGGGAGACTGGCAAACTCGAGTTCTCCTCACGTGGTGGGCCGGAGAAACTTGGGTTCTCCTCCCTGCTTGGTCCCTGGAATGGTTGGTGTCAAGCAGGCGTCCGGCCGTAAAAATATTGCCAAATCAATAAGCAGTAGGTATGGTCAATGATTATGACTACTGTGCGCACCCCAAATAATTTGGGGTTTTAGCGGATCCTGGGCTCCCGAGAGAGACGCAACCAGGAACATCGCTCAGATGAGAAGACAAAGGTTTCTCAGGAATCAAAAGTAAGCAGTAAGAAGAGGAAAGTCATTCCATCAAGTGGTTAAATTGTGGATGAAAGTTTATCAGGAACTTTGGTGGTAAAGCCCATCCAGCTATGGCTACTATAAGTATAAACATGTTTGAAGCATGTAAGGAAAGTAAGCATAAAATCAAGATCAAATTCCAATTGGAAAACATGAATTAAGGAGCTAAAATCACTCATTATTTTACTCATTTCTCACTTATTTTCTAATTTTTATTAAATAAAAGTCTAGAGTTTGATATATTAGGTATATTTTATTTTAGCGTAAAGAAGAAGAAGCAGTACGTATACTATTGAAACACTTGCGTCGACGACAGTACAAGGATGCGTTTGAAGCCCTATCTAGAGAGAGTGGTGTTCAATTAGAGGGGCCAGTGCAAACACAGCTTTTCAATGCACTTGTGGAGAATGGAGACTTTAAACTGGCCGAGCAGATATTTGAGAAAGCTGTTGCTGGTAAATTAGTTCATTTATTTATAAGATACCTTGTATAAACTTTTAAAACTGACACTATTTGTCCATCCACAACATAATGTTTCATATAACTTTAGATTTACTCGTAGAACTATATCTTTTTAAAACTTTATTGCCCCATATCTTCGAAACATGTTACTTTAGGACACATGTGATAGAATATTTTGTGGTTTTTTGTTCTGAAAATTCATATATATATATGAGGATATAGAAATATATGGGATTGTCGTCTGACACAAGATCGAAAAAACAAGATAGTTGATATGACTATGCCAAGACCCATGGATTTAAGATTTTCTTTCTGAAGAAAGGTATAAGAGTGTTTCATATGTGACATTTATACGTAGATGGGGAACTGGAGTGGTATTTATCATGGCAGCCGCACACACCGGAGTGGCGGCTCATGTCGCCGTGCTCGGCTTGGGTGCAGTCGAGGCTCTACTCGCACCCCCGCCACGTCCCTCGCCGCACGGTATGTAACGTGGTACCTGGTACCTGCTGCAGCTGACTTGACACCACACACCGGAGTGCCGGCGGATGGCTCATCAGACACCACTGACCTAAGCGGCGAAGGCCAGGCATGTCAGCCAACCAATGCATGGAACGTAATTAAGACATCATTTATTTTAAAAATCAATTCAATACGATTTTTGTTGTTTGTGGCCCGAAAAGAGACGCACGAATACATGAGACGAATACTTTAAAAGTAATGTTTTGTAACTCTGTTACAGCAGCAGCAGGAAGATCCAGCAGCGTTAGACAACGAGGATTCTTCTCTCGATGACACCGCGATGGAGGAGGCGTGCGGGCCGGCCGGCTGCTGCGGGAAGCCCGGGCCCAGGGGCGGACATCAACTTGTCGTTGATTCCACTACTGGTATTCAACTAGCTGATTATGTAACTCTGTGGTTTTCAAATCTCGATTGAATTTTTTTAATTAACGATATTGTTGCTTTCGCGTCATTTTTGCGATTAAGGATATACAATTTGACAGTTACAGTCGCTAACAAATTGTCATTACCATTGAAACTTTAACAATTTTATTAACCGACTTCAAAAAAGAAGGAGTTTCTCAATTCGTCGGGTTTTTTTTTTAATGTATGTTCCCCGATTACTCGAAGGCGAATACTTGCTAATACATTTTTAGTAGCCGCTATATGGTTTTTTGGAATTACTTTTTATTAGATCTCTCAATATGTTATATATGCCAAGATTTTAGACCAAATAGGTACAAAATCTTGGCATATTATAACGTGGAGCATGTAACACTGGATGGCGAAAAATAGAAGGTGGTCCGGCCAACCTGACGCCAGGATGGCCGGCCACTTTGAATCATTAATATTTTCGTAACCACTGAGGTACTAAATATAAGAACAAAGGTACCAAATAAGTACTAAATAATGAGCGTAGTTTTGTGTAAATCTATTGCATGGTCCTGCCAAGCCGACGCACACCCTCTGGGGCCTTATTCTGTAGATTGGATCCTGAAAAACCTAAAGAAAAGTTCAATTGGGTAGCAAACAAATGACTATAAAGTTTATGTAATACAGGTACGTTATACCTGTACGGTGGTTGGAACGGTACTGCAGACTTGGACGACCTGTGGTCCTACGACACCAAGGAAGAGAAGTGGACGCTGCTGTGTCGCCACAGTCGACTGGTGGGCGGGCCCTCGCCGCGCTCCTGTCACAAGATGGTGTTCGATCCCGTGCACAGGAAGCTTTACACGCTCGGACGGTATCTCGACAATGCGCAGAGAGTGCCGGCCAATTTGAATGTAAGTTTTATTATCGTACTTAATAGTAAAGGTGTAAGTTTGAGCGTGTGTGTTTGATGCTTCTTCACGCAAACACTGCTGAATCGATTGCGATGAAACTCTGTAGTTTTCTGAAGCCTTGAAAAGACCTAGGCTACATTTTATACAAGGAATATACCGTGTTTGTAGAGCGACCTGTACGTGTACTGCGTGTCCAGTGGGTCGTGGTCGCTCGCGTGCGCGGACACGGCGCGCGCCGGCGGCCCGCGGCTCGTGTTCGATCACCAGATGTGTATCGACGTCGACTCGCAGATCATCTACGTGTTCGGGGGCCGGGTGCTGCCGTCTAACATGTGAGTCACATGCTAACTGCTAACACAGTGTCACATCGACGTCGACTCGCAGATCATCTACGTGTTCGGGGGCCGGGTGCTGCCGTCTAACATGTGAGTCACATGCTAAATAACTGAGCCATTGCAAATGTCTAACATATTTAATGATCACTTTCTTGGATTTCATAAAAATTTAAATCTAAAATCAAATGTAGCCAACAAAATGCAAACCTTGCCAAACCACAACTCAATTTTCATGTTTCCAGTAACCGACACTGAGATAACTAATATTGTTAACAAATTAAGAAACAAAAAAAGTACCGGACATGATAACATATCTGTCGGACTAATTAAAGAGAGTATAAATTTTATAATTAAACCGCTAGTATATTTAATAAATCTTTGCCTATAGTCAGGAAGTTTCCCAGATAGTTTAAAAACCGCACTTATTAAACCAATACACAAAAAAGGAAAAAAACATGATACAAATAATTATAGGCCCATTGCGCTTCTTCCAAATTTTAGTAAAATCTTTGAAAAGGTAATATTTGTACGATTAAATTCATTTCTTCTTTCAAATAATTTATTAAACAAAAATCAATTTGGCTTCCAAAAAGGTAAAAATACATCGATTGCTATATTCAATATGTTAAAAGTAGTATGGGACGGTATCAATAATAAAAATAAAGGAGTAGCATTATTTATCGACCTATCTAAAGCTTTCGACTCCGTAATACATTATCTTTTGCTATCTAAATTAGAACACATTGGTATAAGAGGCATACCTTTAAAATTAATTCAATCCTATCTAGAAAACCGAAGTCAGTGCGTAATACTTGATACATATGATAAGAAATCTAAACTTGTTAAACAAATTTGTTCAAATATTAAGCTTAATAATCTCGGAGTACCGCAAGGGAGCATCCTTGGCCCTATCTTATTTTTGCTCTATATTAATGAAATGCCCTTAATATCTAATCACCTAACTGTAATGTTCGCTGACGACGCCACCATCTACATTCCCAAAAATAATTTAACAGATTTATATTATTCAAGAGAAATTGAACACACCTTAAATAAAGTAAAAGAATGGCTAAATAACGAAGGATTACAGATAAACTTAAGTAAAACTAAATATACCCAATTTCGCAGCTATAGATCACCTCCTCTCAATTTAAAAATATCTAGTGATGACATACAAATTGAAGAACAGCACGAGTCTAATTTTCTTGGAGTTATAATAGATACACATCTCAGTTGGAAATCCCACATTAAAAAAGTAAATAGTAAATTAGCTAAGTATTGTTATGCCCTATCCATTCTCTCAAATATCGCATCAAAGAAAATAGCCATAAATGCCTATTATGGATATGTTTACCCCCAACTATCCTACGGTGTAATTTTTTGGGGAAACTCGGTCGATGTTCAATCTACTTTTGTTATGCAAAAAAAATCTATTCGTTCTATCTTCCACCTCAAAAGTACTGATTCTTTGCGCTTGATTTTCATAAACTACAATATTCTTACTCTTTCTAGTATATATATTCTTGAACTTTGTATATTTGTTAAAAGCAACCATAGTTATTTCTTTTCCAATAACCGTAGTTTAAGACCTAAATATAAATTTAATATTAGCATGCCACAAGCAAATAATGCTCTATTTCATAAGAGTGCCTACTTTACTGCAATAAAAGTGTATAATGGTTTCAATTCGAGCAAGCCAAATTCCGACTTAACTTAACTTAAAATTAGTTAAGACGTGTCAAATTACAGATTGCTATTCAGAAAACGCCGACTTAACTTATTATGACAGGACTAAACCAAAATAAGTTAGGTCGAACTAAATTAGGTTAGAAAACGTTTTTAGCTATTCGAAACGGCCACAAAACTGTCAAAATAGTAAACGTCGAACTAAAATTAAGTCGCGACTAATTTTGTGTGGACTAAAATTGGTCGTTGAAGTAAATAACAACATTTATCGAATAAATAACGTTACGATTGACAAATTTGTAATTTTGGCTGTAGTACGGGCTGAAAGGTGTTCTGAGTGCCGGCCTATAAGGACAGATTTAGTGAAAACCCTCAGAAAAACGTGTTTTGTTAAATGTTTTTGTTTAATTTTATTGCAAAAGCAATGACGAAGGGCTTAGATTAAAACGATTAAGAGACTGTTCCAATCCATTCGTATTGCCGGATAACAAATTTAAAAAACTGTTTTGTATACCTACCAAATGACTACGACCTGCTGGACTTTCACAAACTACTCAGTCGTGACACCAATGATCGTCTGAGGTCACCACCTCAAATTACGCACCACCATCTCGGACAATAACCCTCACGAACATTTCTTCAGCAACAGAGTGGTCAGAGCGTGGAACAAGCTACCAAAGGACATCATCTCGGCACAGTATCAGCCAGTTCAAGAACAAACTTGACAAATACTTAGCCAATACAGAAACAGACTAAGAATAGCTGGGATACAGGCATCTATCAATTGTATCAACTGCCTGCCTGATAAGTAAATAATAATAAAATACCTGTGGCAATATGCCTATTTGCACATACTAGGAGGCAACAATTATTTTCAATAAAAGTCATTTTATATCATTTACAAGTTTTATTCAAAATATATACTAGGTAGGTAGTTAAAAAAGAATTTGATTCAGATTTGGCTAGAATTGTCTATACAGTTAAACCAGTTAGGAGTTTACTGTGCCTCTTCAACAAAAATTTCCTCAACTGTGTCTTCCCTCAACGCTTCAGCTAAAACTTGAGCTGCCCGCACCTTAGCACAGGCATTTTCTCTTAATGGCAGTGCAATATCTGCTCAGCTCAGCAGCCTAATATTTTCATTTAATGCTGCTGTCAGGCTATCGGCAACAGGCGGTCTTGGTGGTCTTGGGGCTTGCACCCGCTCAGGCCGGCATATACGGGGGCGGTTGGGCAGCTCAGGTTGTTGTGGCAGTGATTGATGAACTCATTGAGGATCTTCTAGCTGAGCAGGCACAGCAGGAGGAACTTCAGCAACAGCAGCAGCAATATGTTCCATTTGGGGTCTGAAATTAACAATAAATAATTTAAGATATACAGCAAAAATATTTAATTATATGTATTACTTGGTTTTTAAAGGAAAACTTACCTGCTCTACAGTCGCAAAACCATACACAGAGGCAGGTACTACAATTTCCAATATTTTATTGTCCAGATCTGTTAAATCTGGACCTGGAGGACCTCCTCCAGTTCCGCTGATGGAGCCCATACTTTTCGAGCTTTTGTTTTTGTTTTGCTGCGCCAGACATCCCAATTCTAAAAATAAAAGAGGAAATACATTTCATACATAGTTAATTACGAAGTACTTGTAATGACAAACATTGAGCCAAGTAATAATTGGTATTTGGTTTCTTGGTAAAACTGGTACTCGGACAACTTTAATCTTTACATAGTCTAAAACAAAGTGACTTCCCTCTCTGTCGTGTCTGTTTGTATTTTGTATGTACGCTTAGATCTTTAAAACTATGCAGAGCTAGTAATTCTATTACTATTATAAAGCGGAAGAGTTTGCTTTTTTGTTTGTTTGTTTGAACGTGCTAATCTCAGGACCAGCGGTTGCTGGTCCGATTTGAAAAATTCTTTCAGTGTTGGATAGTCCATTTATTTATTTATTTTATATAGCTTAACAATCCAATGTACACCATATAAAAATGCTTGAGGAGCGTTGAGCCAAATATAGTGTCGTTTTGGTGTTAGTCTTTTAACAACCCATATAGGCCTCGGCCTATATGGGCCTCGGCCCGTGCTTGGGTATGTTAGATTTAATTAACGACCCTATTTTATAAATAAGTTTGACGCGAGACAGTCTTTTACATACACATGCATACTTATTAATTATTTATTTTACACACATACATACATGCAACAAATAGATAGAATAAAAATTAAATATATAAAATACATCATATACAAATATATATCTATACCCATATACTACATACATTTACAATACACATAACAAATATAACATTGGTGAGAATTATTATTATTTATAGTAATCCTAGGTTCTTCATTCAAATTTATATCTCCACTCATTCCATAAATTGGCAAAAGTATTTTGGTCTACATTAGCTAGTTTATGAGTAGCCTTTCTTTTGATGTTACTAAAAGTACAGTCCTTTATAAAATCCTCATAATAACTGTTAAAAATTCTTGGAGCAATTGATGAAAAATGTCTCCGAGTGAAATCAAGTGCAGACCGTGGAACATTAACTACATCTCTTTTAGACACTACTCGTTGGGGTCTCTTAGGAATGGTAATGGGCTACATTTGATCCCGATAGTCCCACGGGATCGGGACTTACGCGGGTGAAACCGCGGGACGCAGCTAGTTGATTCCATAAACTATGACTTGAAAGTTGAAAAATATATCATAGCAAAAATGTTTTTTCACAGAACCTCATGGTTTAAAATTGCATTTTATGCAATACCTACTATATTCAGACCCTCTGTGTGGACCTATTTGCGTCGGTAAGGCTTAAATTTACTAGACTTAATCCATTTAACATATTTAGACTAATGAATAGAAAGCTTATGAGATTTTTTAGTTTGGTTGAACGCGCTAATCTCAGGAACTTACTGGTCCGAATTGAAAATATATTTTTGTGTTTGATAGTCCACATATCGAGGAAGATTAAAGGCTAGTAATGATCCTGATATTCTCGCGGAATCGGGACCTGGGCGGGTAAAGCCGCAGGCACTAGGATTGGTAGATAAATAAATCTAATTCCTCTTACGCTATCGAAATAGCAATTAGCAGTAAATTGCGTCAGAAATAAGACCTACCTTTTGCCAACTGAGCATGAAGCCTCTCCAACTCTCCACTCCACAAGCAGTTCCTTTTGCTGCGTTCGTTAGGTCTCATATACACATTTTCCGACACAAAAATACAACAAAACTGATTGACAAAAAGTAAACAAATAATCATAGAGAAATCTAGACGAATAAAGTACTACCAACCTCACAGCATAAACCATTCGTTCTCATTTTTTTATCTGTGAATCCAATTTAGTCCGTGTTTAGTCTTGTCATTTTCAAATTCTAAGTTTAGTTTGTGGACAAAACCGAATAGCTTATAAACTTAACTTAACTAAAATAAGTCTGTTTTTGGTTAGGTTAAGTTTTAGTCGGTGGTTTGCTCGAATTGACCCCAATGCATTACCAACAGAATTTAAAACCTTAGAAAATTTAAATATCTTTAAGTGTCGACTAAAAAAATGGCTTATAGCAAATTGCTTTTATTCTCTTAAAGAATATTACGAAAAAACTGGCACGATCATTCACTAGTTATCTAATTGTATTAGATCTTAATTATCTTTAGATTTAGTACACAACATAAAATATTGTATGCCTGTAGTGGGTAAGTGATTGTATCCAAAATATTTAAATTTAAGACCCTTATGTACATCACTTAAACAATAAATATTCTTGATTCTTGATTCTTGGAACTGCTAACACAGTGTCATTTACAGCTTAGCTTTATTTTATAATATTAAACGTGTGTTACAGCGAGGAAGGCATACAGCCGCAGTACTCCGGGTTGTATGCCTACTACATTAATACGGGCGCGTGGGAACTGCTGTTCGATGAGACGCACCCGCCGTCCGCGCCCGGCTCCGCCCCCGAACCCGCGCCCGTGCCGCGCGTCTCGCACTCTATGCTCTTCCACCCGGTAAGTAGGTGCAAAATTACTCTTTTCGTAAGCCATTCCAATATAACGTAAGCACTTAATGCAATAAAAACGAAATACAATTTGCTTAATATTTTGAAATTAACTACAAGCCTAGTTGGATAAATCAAAGATTGATAGCGCTGTGTGATACATCCTCTAAGATGTATATTTGAACAGGTCCAACGGCGTCTGTACATCTTAGCCGGGCAGCGCAACAAGAGCCACCTGGCGGAGCTGTGGTGGTGGGAGGCGGAGAGCGGGCGAGGGCACGCGCTGTGCTGTGCCGGGCCGGCGCCGACCGCGCCGCCGCCGCCGGGGTTCACGCAGCGAGCCACGCTCGATCACAACACTGACGATATCATAGTACTCTCGGTCAGTGACGTACATACACACTCTCGTTAGACCCACCCGGCGGGCTGTGGTGGTGGGAGGCGGAGAGCGGGCGAGGGCACGCGCTGTGCTGTGCCGGGCCGGCGCCGACCGCGCCGCCGCCGCCGGGGTTCACGCAGCGAGCCACGCTCGATCACAACACTGACGATATCATAGTACTCTCGGTCAGTGACGTACATACACACTCTCGTTAGACCCACCCGGCGGGCTGTGGTGGTGGGAGGCGGAGAGCGGGCGAGGGCACGCGCTGTGCTGTGCCGGGCCGGCGCCGACCGCGCCGCCGCCGCCGGGGTTCACGCAGCGAGCCACGCTCGATCACAACACTGACGATATCATAGTACTCTCGGTCAGTGACGTACATACACACTCTCGTTAGACCCACCCGGCGGGCTGTGGTGGTGGGAGGCGGAGAGCGGGCGAGGGCACGCGCTGTGCTGTGCCGGGCCGGCGCCGACCGCGCCGCCGCCGCCGGGGTTCACGCAGCGAGCCACGCTCGATCACAACACTGACGATATCATAGTACTCTCGGTCAGTGACGTACATACACACTCTCGTTAGACCCACCCGGCGGGCTGTGGTGGTGGGAGGCGGAGAGCGGGCGAGGGCACGCGCTGTGCTGTGCCGGGCCGGCGCCGACCGCGCCGCCGCCGCCGGGGTTCACGCAGCGAGCCACGCTCGATCACAACACTGACGATATCATAGTACTCTCGGTCAGTGACGTACATACACACTCTCGTTAGACCCCACCCGGCGGGCTGTGGTGGTGGGAGGCGGAGAGCGGGCGAGGG
>OY292395.1:16295282-16334995 GCA_958496205.1 Idaea biselata
AAAGTTGTTGTAAACCATTTTAGGGTTCCTTACCCAATTGTGATAGTGGTACGGAACCCTTCGTGCGCGAGTTTCGCACTTGGCCGGGTTTCGTTGATATTGTTTTTAAGTAGTGAAATGTTGAAACAGGTTCTAGGGGCAGAAGACGTGGTCCCGGAGGCCACGGTGCCGTTCGAGAAGATAACCGAGCCGGAGGTGGAGTCGTGGGACGTGGGCCGAGACGAGCACTCGGCCCCGCCCGCCGCCTGGGCCGAGCGGGAGGGCGCGCCTCAAGGTGTACGACCAGCTCTGCTGCTACTTCCGACCCTCGACCGTGCCGCCGCAGCTGGACCTCAACGACCTCTTCACTCTCTAGTCCGGTACCTATAACTTTACCAAGCGTAGGCCGCCATCCTAATTGAATGCGATGTGGTTCAATAGTGCGATGAGTTTTTATTTGGCAATTAGGGCATTCAACAGTTTGACGACCTATGTGGCGCGGTTGGCGAATACCCGACTGCAATGCAAAAGGTTGCAGACCAGGCCAGGCCACGCCACGCCTGTCTTGGCCTGTGCGACTGATTAACGGCGACAGATGAGACGGGCGACGACAGACTTCCCCGGACTCGAAGATTCAGACGGCCTGTCGGTCTGGCCTGGCGCGGTCTGGCCTGTTATAACACTTATAACACGGGCCGTGGGACCCCAGCTTTAGAGTTCCAAAGTTTTATAACGTAAGCATTTCATGCTTTTGCATACGAAAAGTCATAATATCCGATGTGTAAATAAAAAAAAAGTTAATTAACAAAATATTTGGCCTAATGGCCTCTTCGGGTTAAATTGACTTGTGTAATTAATTCACTGTGATACGAGTGCAGTCATTTATGTTATTTATTATTTTAATTTTAAGACGTATTTTATGAAAACTATAATCTTACAGTAAAGTTTTTCACACGCTGCACACACCCGGTCAAGATCGAGGTAGAGGTTGACGATGTCGTTATATGAATAAGTGAGTGAAATATTCCCACTCGAGACCCATGAGAGTCTTATAGCAGTGCTGCGCATTATTGCTATCGACAGTATCGATCGAGCAACACGCTCACTCCTCTAACCTTACTATGATCTTAACTTATGTACAGCGAGTGAAAAATTGAACTAACCTACTAATTAAACATATTATTATGTAATACCTAAATTATAATTAATGATAAATGTCGTGTGTGTATTTGTGTGAGTGTTCAGTTTACGTAATATAAATACGTATTATATGTTAGAATTGTAATTTAATTATAAATACAATTTATTTTGGCGAGGGTAACGTGATCCGAAAGGACGTGTAGTGGCGATTTTTGAAATGGTTTTTAGAAAATATTGATGTTTTTTTTTGCTCAAAGGGCTATTTCTTACCGATAGAGGATCTTCTTTTGGATTATGTTACCCTTGCTGAAAGACAGTGTATACTGTAGGTATACGTACATAATCATTTTATATTGAAATCATTTACTTAGCTATTAAATAATACATTTTTTGTGTAATGTTAATGTACCCCACTAGGTACTAGCCATGCTTAGATTTTATTTTATTTTTTTAAATTAAGGTGTTTTTCACGCTTGAAAAATGTCGTTTAAAAAAGTCGCTTGGGGGCAGTATTATAGAAAGCATTTTTTTAAACTAAATACTCAATATTTGTTTAAAATGTACCTAGGTTAGGTACTCCAGCGATGATATTTTAAAAATGTTTAAGAGCGCACTCTTCTAGACTTTGTTTTGTTTTTGAGCCAAGGGATACATCAAGATGCTTCGCCTTGAATGGCAACGTGTCGGCTTTGGCGCGCTAGATATTTTATAACGAGATCCTCTCAACATCACCTCAGCATTGTTAGATTTTTCTCAAAAACGGTTTAGCAATTGTAGGTAATTTAGCAAGAAATTACTAACATTTCAAAAGCTTGAGAAACTGAGGCGACATTGAGTCGATTTAGATAAAGAATTCGTGCCCAGTTGCAATGTTTAAAACCGAAAAAAAAACTATTTTTAACATTTTATACGTGTTGGAACGCAACCCTCGCGTTGTACTGTAACTGTATTCACTTCCTATTGATATTAGAAATGATAAATAATATAATGAATGTATTTGTTCGTCATATAAATAATACCTACATAGATACTAAAGCTTAAAATACTCAAAATAGAGCCCACACTTACAGCTAACAGCACACATGGACGAATTCCTTTATAATGTGTGCTGCTTTATAGGTGTCGCTGGATAATAAGATTTTCGGCGAACATCCTAGGTTTTTTTTTGCATAACGGGGTGCTCCGTACATTAATAAAAACAAAACATAGCTAACAAAATACGTCACAGAACGAATTGACAAGTTAAACGTCAAATTAACCAACCAATCAGAGAAGATGTTTAGGGTGTTCGGATCGACCAATCAGTGCGCTTAATTCATGACAGCCAACGATTATTTTCGCAATGCTAAGTATAGCCAATATTTAATTATTCGGTTTTTTGCAAAAACCTAAGATTTTCGCCAAAAATGTGTTTATCGAATTATCCTACGACATATATTTATAACAGACTAGCTGCGTCTCGCGGTTTCACTCGCGTTAGTCCCGATCCCGTTTTAATATCGGGATCAAAAGTAGCCTATGTTACTCAGGGTGAATGTAGCTTTCTAATGGTGAAAGATTTTTTGAAATCGGTCTAGCGGTTTCCGAGATTACCCCCAATATACATACATACATACATGTTACCAACGTTACCTCTTTATAATATTAGTATAGATCACTGGCTGTAGGTGTGGGCTCTATAGGTAAAGTTGCAGTGTCAGTGTCGCCCGTCGTGTATTTTAAGCTTACGGTACGTAATATACCTTCTTACTCTAATACCTACCTAACTATTGTAAATAGAAATGCATTTTTTGTAAGATACTTATTATTATATTATCATAATTGTTAAATTATTAAAGTAACACAAACAATATGTAGCTGTTTAACCTAATCTAAAAAACCAGGCAAGTGCGACACTCGCGCACGAAGGGTTCCGTACCACTATCACAATTGGGTACCGAACCCTAAAACCGTTTACCACTTTTAAAATTTGATAGGAAAATGTGACACATTTAGCTTCGATTCTTACTACGACCACACCACAAAAAAAAAAAAAAACTTTGGCACAAAGACAATCTAAAACTCTTTGGTAAGTGAAGGCAGACCGGTATTTGACAGATAGGGCAGCCATTTTGAATTTCATGACCTACTCGATTCGATGTTTTTGAAACACGTTTGTTGTATGGGAGCCCCTCTTAAATATTTGTTTCAATTTGTTTTTAGTATTTGTTGTTGTAGCGGCAACCGAAATATATGTTCTGTGAAAATTTCAACTGTCTAGCTATTACGGTTCATGAGATACAGCCTGGTGACAGACGGACAGACGGACGGACGGACGGACAGACAGACAGACAGCGAAGTCTCAGTAATAGGGTCCCGTTTTTACCTTTAGGTACGGAACCCTAAAAATAAAACTATTTAAAAAAATATTAGTTTCTTCTTTAGTGTAAAGAATACCGCCCAATAATAGGCACAACCCAATTATTATTGAGAATCTTATTCTTATTAAGGTTCGGTAAACCGGCCAAGTGCAAGTCAAACTCGCGCAAGAAGGGTTCCGTACCACTATCACAATTGGGTACGGAACCCTAAAAGCCCCCCTAATTTAGTATAAGTATAAGCTACATTATACTTTTATATCTAATTTACTTGATAACGAATGATTATGACGACTTGTGAATCTATTAGATTTACCAATAAATGAACTTGAACATAAAAAAAATTAACTCTGGACCAACCAATCCGGGAACGCAACACGAACGTTACCTAAATTTATTTTACCACTGGCGTATGGCGCCAGTCTATAACTCCATCACTAAATGCCGCTAGTGGTACAAATACATCGCGGTATCGTTGCGTTTTAGCGTGAAAAATCAAGTTTGTTGTACATATTATGGGAGCCCCTCTTAAATATTTGTTTTATTTTGTTTTTAGTATTTGTTGTCATAGCGGCTACAGAAATACATCTTCCGTTAAAAATTAAACCGTCAAGCTATCACGGTTTATGATGGATGAGATACAACCGTGACAAACCGACGGACAGATAGCGAAGTCTCAGTAATATGGTCTCGTTTTGACTCTTTGGGTACGGAACCCTAAAAAAGAAGTCACTTTTTACACGAGGTTTGGAAACAACGCTGAAGTCGATATTTAGCGGGGGTTCATTTTGACTACACTTGTACACTTTAACAAATTATGTTTCTCACGGTTTTGCATTTTTTTCTCCATCGCGTTCCCGCCAAAACTCATCAACAACAGTGATTTTATGACATTGACGTAAAGAAACATGACAATGATAAATTATGTTCTCCTGTCGAGAACTTATTACAATGTTATATTATGTTCTCGACAGTTCAGGGTCAAAAAAGAAAAAAAAACGTTATATGAAATTGTGTGCTGCCAGTAAAGTGAGCCTTTAATATTTCATGTACTTTGTGGTCAGCCTATTTCCAATAAACATGCATGAATCATAGATGATTTGATTAAAGTTTTCACTCGTTGACCTTCACCAACGACGACGCTGCACCTTAGAAACAAGTTTTAATTTTGAATACAGTTTCCTTATCGAGTTTTAAGTTAACCCTGTAATTAAATTCATTTCCAGTAATGTATTCCTTTTATATACAGATAATATTGTGTAATTTAATTCTAATAATAACAACAGAAAGTGTAACAGATGAGACTGTAACAGAAACTTGTGTTGATGATGAACAACTTACAATTATTGCTAAGATGAATATTATCATAACCTCATTGCCTCCAGAGCTGGGTGGGAAAAGTAAAGGAGATTCTGGTAGAATTTGTATTATAGGTGGATCTACTGAATATTCTGGAGCACCATATTTTGCTGCTGTGAGTTCGCTAAAGGTAGGAATATTAAAAAAGCATACAACAACATGACATCACATCACACCAATATTATATAGCGGAAAGTTTGGGTCGGGGTGTAGGGTGTACCAATGAAAAACATTGATTTTTTTTTAAATTTTTTTTTTATGGAATATGGTAGAAAAACTTAGGAAACGTAAAGAACTTTAATTTTTTTTTTGAATTTTCGAAAAAAATAATAGTAAAAAAAGTTTTTATTTGAATGGTAGTGGTATTCTATTAACCCCCACTTTTTATGATGCCAATCGATTGAGAAGAGCTCCAGGAACAATGTTTCCATAGACAGTTTTTTGTCAAACCTCATCACGTGCGACTACAGGGGTTCTAAAGTACTGCTGACACTTGGAAAAAAATCTAGTGGTAGTGGTATTCTATTGACACCCACTTTTTATGATGCCAATCGATTGAGAAGAGCTCCAGGAACAATGTTTCCATAGACAGTTTTTTTGTTAAACCTCATCACGTGCGACTACAGGAACTTTATAGATAGAATTAGGCGCTTTGGCGACCGCTGCCGCGGCACGCTCGCTTCGCTTGCTCGCCAAAGCGCTGCGCGTAATCATGTTCTAACATTAACCTAACCTATCCAAGTCGGGGTGATCCGTATATTTTTTTCGTTGAATTTTCGAAAAAAATAATAGTAAAAAAAACAGTTTTTTTTTGAATGGTAGTGGTATTCTATTAACCCCCACTTTTTATGATGCCAATCGATTGAGAAGAGCTCCAGGAACAATGTTTCCATAGACAGTTTTTTTGTCAAACCTCAACACATGCGACTACAGGGACTTTATAGATAGAATTAGGCGCTTTGGCGACCGCTGCCGCGGCACGCTCGCTTCGCTCGCTCGCCGAAGCGCTGCGCGTAATCAGGTTCTAACATTAACCTAACCTATCCAAGTCGGAGTGATCCGTATATTTTTTTCGATTGGCATCATAAAAAGTGGGTGTCAATAGAATACCACTACCACTAGATTTTTTTCCAAGTGTCAGCAGTACTTTAGAGCCCCTGTAGTCGCACGTGATGAGGTTTGACAAAAAATTGTCTATGGAAGCATTGTTCCTGGAGCTATTCTCAATCGATTGGCATCATAAAAAGTGGGTGTCAATAGAATACCACTACCACTCGATTTTTTTCTATTTTTGAAAAAGAAAAAACATTACAATTTTCAAAAAAAATATATATCTTTGCGTTTCATGAATATTAATACCCATTTCCAATAAAAAGTTACTCTTTACTACACCCTAACCAAAGTTTGTTTGTCTAAATATCGGTTCGACCTGTTTGGATTAAAATTAGCATAGAGATAGTTTAAGTAATGGAGAGTAACATAAAATAAAACCTTTTGATCCCGATAATCCCCTGGGATCGTGTGACGCAGAAGAAACCATGGGGCGCAGCTAGGCAAACGTAAATATACCAGTAGGTAGGTATTACATAAAAACACATTTGTTGTATGGGAGCCCCCCCTTAAATATATGTTTTACTAGCTGCGTCCCGCGTTTTCACCCGCGTAAGTCCCGATCCCGCCGGAATTACGGAATAAAAAGTAGCCTATGTGTTATTTTAGGTGTCCAGCTATCTATATTCCAAGTTTCATTGCAATCAGTTCAGTAGTTTTTGCGTGAAAGAGTAACAAACATCGAAACATCTATACAAACTTTCACATATATAATATTAATAGGATAGGATATTATTAGGATTTTGCTTTTAGTAATTTGTTGTTATATTGGCAACTTAAATGCATCATCTGTGGTTTTTTTATTAGAATTTCAATTTCACTATTTTTATTTCTTTTAGGTTGGAGCTGATGTGGTCTACGTTATTACTACAGAAGGAGCATCGCCGATTATTAAAAGTTACAGTCCCGATTTAATAGTCTACCCCTATCTTAATATTAGGTCTGCTTCAAAAATTAGTGATGTAATAAAAAAATCTGACGTAGTAGTAGTCGGCCCTGGACTTGGAAGAGAAGATGAAGCGATGAGCTTAACTTACGACATTATAAATACTTGCAGAGCACTACAGAAACCACTTGTAATTGATGCTGATGGACTTTACGCGGTGTCTAAGAATCCAACTATATTGAAAAACTACCCTAGCCCTGGAGTTATAATGACTCCAAATCAACGCGAGGCCAATAAATTAATGCAGACTATTATGACCCATCCAATTAACACTAACAGTAGTTGGTACGGATATTGGGGTAACAATGTTTCGGTTTTAATAAAAAATGAAAATGATAACTTTTACGCAGGTGAAGAACTTTTCAATTGGTCATCTTCAGAAGGAGGATCTGGACGTCGTGCAGGTGGTCAAGGCGATATACTTTCAGGAGCATTAGGGACATTATTCAATTGGGCGTTGAAAAGTAAAATGTGTAATTCTAAACATTTTCCTCAATTACCTCAAAGTGCAGCCGTGTATGCAGCTGCAAAATTAACGAGATCCTGTAATTCAAGAGCTTTTGCAAAATATGGACGAAGCATGACAGCTTCTAATATGATCGATTATATTCACGTTGGTTATCAGGACGTTTTTAATTAAATAGTTTACCCGCTTCTCCTAACGAATATGGTGTTATTTTATTTTATATTCTATGCTAAGAATAAAGGAAGAGATAACAATAATTCTGTACTACTCTTAGAAAAAACAGTGGAAAAAGTAGGTATTTATAGCTTTGAAACTTAAGCCTGTCTGTGTGTCTGTCTGTTTTACTGTTTTGCGTTTAGAAACTATCTGAACTCGTGAAATTGATTATTCCTATGCTTTATTACTAATTAGGTAGGTCTGTTATAAAGGAAGGTCGTAGTATACTTTACATCGAAATCTATACCTACACTAGAACCCGAGTTATCAACAAAAGATTGCAACCGTTCGCGCGCGCTCTGTCTGAGCCAGTCACCCGTTCGTTGAAATGCAGGTAAAATCGCGGGGCGCAGATAATAAGTAAATAATAAGTAGGTACCCATCTATTTGTTTTAAAATAAGCTCTACATCGTTCGTATTATTTTATTGCCTACATTAAGTAAACGCTTTTTTAATTAAATTAAAAAAAAAAAACGAAAAAATAATTATTATTTTAATTAATAATTATAATAATAATAATTATTATATTTTGAACCTAGAACTTTAAAAACAAGAGATCTATCTACGATCTATATTTTATTTCCTTAAAACTAGCCAATTCCAAATCCTGGCAACTTTATTTTTCAGTTACTTTTTTCTGAATTTGCACGAAATTTATATAAAGCCAGTGACAAATAAAATTATTTGTCGTATATTTTAGAACATGAGTTTCCCAATATTTATTCCTTTTGGAGTCTTATCTATATAATTAATATTCTCAAACCAAGATTTGTTATCTCTCTACAATCTCTACATCTCTTCAAGAGTTTACTTACCCGGTGCTTTACCGAGTGACTAAAAAGCCACGCATGCATTTACGTACTGATGGCAGAATAAGCCATAAGCTATTTGCTTGCTCACATTTGCTTGATTAGGAATAAAAAAAGAATTCCAATATTTCCTTTCCATTCCATTTCGTTTCGTATTTTGTTATTCGAATCTCTAAGTAAAGATGTGTAGGATTGACATAAAGGTAGTAATTTAATTTTCTGAATGTGAATTTAAAAATACTCTAGCACCATGGAGGACGAAATAGAAGAGTGCATCAAGAAAAAGATTCAATGGCCACAATTGCCTGGCACTGTAAAAAAGGTACGTATCAAAACATTCACTATTTAATAAATAACAGAGCCAGTGGTTATTTTGTTTTTAAACTTACTGTGACATAATGTTTGTTTTAGCTGTTAGGAGATTCTGCCAAAGAATATGAGAGATATATTTTTGAATTCAGCATAAAAAATCAGCTGAGATACCGAGGCAGCCTGGGTATGTTATCTTTATTATACATACCTAATAACTACTTGTGACTTTTCTATAATTACGTATTGTTCAGACTGTGTCACGACAAGTCCCCATGTTTTCCAGTGTCCAGTCTCCTACCAAACTATTATATCGTCCGTGGTTGCATTGCATAGGTGAAAATTACCTATTTGTTATTTACTTAGTTAACAATGGGTCTTCAACCTCATTGTGTCCATGGTTTTGAGTCCTGGTGGGTGCCAAATTTTGCATTTTTTCAAAAAACTAGTTGTCCAAGTGTAGGAAACACAAAATAAAAATCAAGGTCAATTTTATTGTGACTTGCAAAGCCCTTGAAAGACTTTTGTGGGTTCAAAACTTACATTACATAAAACTTTTTCAGTGAGAATTGTGCGTAAAGATGAGAGGAAGTATTATGAGGCTCTTGTGCAGTGCAGCATTCAGAGGCTCATGCTCTACCCATATCACCTAGCTGATATGATTGTGAAAGGTACCTTACTCATGCATGACTTTATTTTTTAAAATAACAAAAGAATTATAACAACAAACATAATAAACTTTTGAAATTCACACGATTTGTTACCATAGAGGTAAGAAAATAAATAATAAAAAGCGATTAAGACCCGGGAAAATGTAACTAGCAGACATAATGAAACGGTTTTACCTTACCAATAAAACCAGCATTGTGCTCCGAGCCTTGTTCAGGGTGAGGAGATGAGAAGCTATTGCTGACATTTTACTGAAAACACGTTTTATTTTAGCTGGCACGACTAATTTTTACTTTTTCTACGCCTATTTCCGCCATAGTTCACAAGTTTGACACCAGGTGGGGCGAGTGACGAGAAATTCAGTTGAGAGCGGTCTCGCCATTTTCTTGTCATTGATTCTCACCAGGTAGCAATCTAAATCACCCTGAACAAGGCTCGGAGCACAATGCTGGTTTTATTGGTAAGGTAAAACCGTTTCATTGTGCTCCTCTCCTTGTTTAGGGTGAGGAGATGAGAAGTGTCTGGTATCACCTGGTGGGTAGTTATATTAGGCAAACAATAAATATATAACAATACTGATGTAGTCGGCTAAAAATCGATATTTTATGTCTTATCCAAGTTTTTGTAAACTAAAAATAGTTAAATACATTAAGCTATTAGTACCTTTCCAATAGGTAATCTAATACTCAATTATTGATATTGATATATCAAATTGATAAAAACTGTTTAAAATTAGATAGACATGACCAAGCAAGCCAATAGTTACATTATAAATAAATATAATTATTATCAATCTTTCTAGCAAGACCCAGTACTGTAGCATTTATTGTATAGAATAAATAATGCTATAATATTTCAACATGAATTATTAGATGATAAATGATATTAAATCTTTGCATCAATGTAAACGTAAGGAAAAAATAATGCATTAACATTAGCTAATACTTTACGACGAGTATCTAAGGGAATATTTGATTATAAAATTGATTGAGTAATAAAAAAATAAAGAAAAGCAGCAGTAATTCAATTTCCATTTGATGACAAATATTGGAACTTTACATTACCAATTGAATTATGTTATCGCGGAATATCTAGGTACTTCTGCGGTGCCTTGCGGTGCAGTGTATAACCTACCTGCAGAATCATTCTTAGTAAATCTTACCCAATGACCAACCTAGAAGCACCTTTTTTATATTTTTATAAATACTTCTGTAAATAAATCGGATATATTTGGGGAATAATTCGCACAGAATTGCATGTGTGAATTGTCCACTAACCCATGATAATTGTAATTCATCTTTCCCGCGACAAGTCTAGCACTGTTGAGTGCACAGCACACAAGACTTTACATGGGTATGTCGATTAACACGGAGTCGCAATCGCCTTCCTGGTAGTTAAAAGTTATATTAGACGAAATGGGTCCACATGGAAACCCTAGTGCGATTCGATTTTAGAAACATCCCAATTTCTACACTGTGGACAAAACGGGTTCTTTGGACGACATTAATAATTGTCGTGCAGTCTGGTGAAGAATTGGCAAGCGAATCGTTGCGTAAAGTTGTGATTTTGCCCCCCTCCATTTTTTGTTTTCTTGACGTACAAAAACAAGTCTGTTTCGTCTACCTATAAAAAATATTTTTCAATAAAGTTTCGCGAGGAACACGCGTTTCTATGGGAAAAAGGGAAGTTAATTGCTAATTTATAATCACCAGAAGATCCCAAGATGTCTAATCATTGGGTTCCAGTGCGATTGAGTCTAGTATCAATCGCACAAATATATATTTTCTACAAGTGGTAGATGTCCAAAGTCTAAATCGGCTAAAAGTTTAACCAGACCTATTATTTCGGGCTTCAAATAAGACACGTGTCGCTTGTTTTAACGCCCAACACGTAAAAACAAGCTTAAAAAACTTACGTCATTCTTTAAGAAAAAGTGCGGTAAGCCGGTTGTATAACCGTTTAAGATAAAATCCCACTGACAATCCGTCAAAATTCCAACAGGAACCTAAGAAAGTATAAGGTAAGTCGTTGTTGATTAGGGCGTCCCGTTAAGGTTTGAAATCTCGCATGGCCGTCTGAGGGCTCTGCTCTCGAGATCGACTCTTCAAAAGCTTTGAAGCACTGAGGCGCTACCAGATGCTGCAGCTAAATAGCCAAGCAGATAAATCAGAACTCGAAGGATGAATGACGTTCGCGGGGTTCGGGAAGAAAATATTTACCGAAGTTCGTAGAGCCACCGCCTGCTGAAGGCATTGTGATATTCGGCAGCTTCGTCTGACATCCGACGTCACGAAGAATGAGTAACAAGCAAAAAAAAAAAAAAAAGTAATATTCTCCAGCGAGCGTTGCTTGAGCCACCGCCTGCTGAAGGCATTGTGATATTCGGCAGCTCCAATTCTGATATCCAACGTCACGTAGGGGTACGCGTGGTTGTTTCGATCAGAATATACCTAGCCTATATGTTTTGTTGCTAAACAAAATATGGAATATATTTTACAATCGTCTCTGCGGATTTCCTTGACGCGAGACGGTTTGTCAATGTTGAATTAACCAAGACGTTAAAACAACTCTAGGTGCAATAAATAAGTAACAAAAGCTTTGTGTATTCACTTTTTAAATCTCGTTTCTCGTTCGTTTTACAGGTGTTTCATAGGCAGTGTAAGACAATTAACGAGAATAAATAGAAACCTATTGCCTCGAATGCAAGCTATGACAGCTATATGCTGTTATTGTAAGCTAAAATGTATTTTTTTTTGTAGCTTTCCATACTCCCGACTGACATTGGTCCATCAGTGCTTCCCAACTGTAACTAGGGCACAGTTGGGAGTCGGGGTGTACCAATGAAAGACATTGAATTTTTTTTTTCTTTTTTTTATGGAATATGGTAGAAAAACATAGGAAACGTAAAGAACTTTAATTTTTTTTTGAATTTTCGAAAAAAATAATAGTAAAAAAACTTAGTTTTTTTTTTAATGGTAGTGGTATTCTATTAACCCCCACTTTTTATGATGCCAATCGATTGAGAAGAGCTCCAGGAACAATGTTTCCATAGACAGTTTTTTTGTCAAACCTCATCACGTGCGACTACAGGGGTACTAAAGTACTGCTGACACTTAGAAAAAAATCTAGTGGTAGTGGTATTCTATTAACCCCCACTTTTTATGATGCCAATCGATTGAGAAGAGCTCCAGGAACAATGTTTCCATAGACAGTTTTTTTGTCAAACCTCATCACGTGCGACTACAGGGATTTTATAGATAGAATTAGGCGCTTTGGCGACCGCTGCCGCGGCACGCTCGCTTCGCTCGCTCGCCAAAGCGCGTAATCATGTTCTAACATTAACCTAACCTATCCAAGTCGGGGTGATCCGTATATTTTTTCGAAGTTCAAGTAAAAAATTTATCCAAGTGTCAGCAGTACTTTAAAGCCCCTGTAGTCGCACGTGATGAGGTTTGACAAAAAAATTGTCTATGGAAACATTGTTCCTGGAGCTCTTCTCAATCGATTGGCATCATAAAAAGTGGAGGTCAATAGAATACTACTACCACTCGATTTTTTTCTTTTTTTTGAAAAAAAAAAAACATTACAATTTTCAAAAAAAAATATATATCTTTGCGTTTCATGAATATTAATACCCATTTCCAATAAAAAAAATTAGGAAAAAAAAAAGTTACTCTTTACTACACCCTAACCCAGTTGGGGCTTTTATCATAAAAGATACCGTACAGAAGGAAGATGATTATAGAAAACTGTACTTACAGTTTTTCCACATGTATTGTGTGATAGTTGTGTACAAAATGATGCTTCTGCCTCGGATATACTCTGCCACACTCTGCCTCGGTTGTCCTCTCGATCGTGAAGCACAAGGTATGCTTCATTAGAAGCCTCTGAAACCTGATCTAATTCCTCTCGAATGAGATCTTTGTGGTCGGCAATTTTGTATTATATTTCGATTGAAGCTGCTGAAACGGTTGCTGAAACTCTCGAAATATAAGTGCTTTCCTCTGCGGTAAGCACACACTCGATCAAAGCTGGTGAAGCTCCTCTCGAGATGACAGTGTAGTTGTTGTAGGTACCCTCAATATTACATATCTCCTAAAAAATAGTATCTAGTACGTAGGTCATGTTATTGTTAAAAATAAAAAGTATTCCAGGTGCATCTATGTTTTGCAGTATTTATTGTATATGAGCATATACTCCTGCTTAGGATCGCCAAAGGAGGTCGATAAGATGATCCTCACACAATGTGTATTACAGCTTTTTGGGTGAAAAAAAAATACTCATCGTGAAGTAATGAACAAAATTATTCGATACTTCTACATCTGTGATACCATCTTCTACGATATTCTATTTGGTATTTTGGGCTCTCTTCACATATCTCCAACGGCGATTGAATGGTTTCGTAGTTACCTGTGTGGTCGCCGGCAGCGTATACGTGTTGAGGATGTGTATTCATCTTGGTGCGATGTATCTGCTGGTGTACCCCAGGGCGGCGTGCTTTCTCCCCTTCTGTTTTCAGTATTCATAAATTCCATAACTTCTAATCTTTCCTCTTCTTACCATCTATATGCAGACGATCTTCAAATCTACTCGCAAACTGAGTGGCATAATCTGAACGAAGGAATTGCTGCTATAAATCGTGACTTATTAAACATATTATCAGACTGGAGTAAATCCTTTGGCATTGCAGTTAATCCTTCCAAATCTCAGGTCATTGTTATTGGTAGCTCTAGACTTTTAGTTAAAATTTGTTGGGATGAGGTGGACCCGGTGAGGTTTGACGGGAACCAAATTCCTTTTTCCAAAACTGTCAAAAATCTTGGTGTGATCATGGATGCAGAGCTGAGTTGGCAGCCGCAAATAACTGAAACCAGTCGGAGGATATTTGCTGCTGCGGGCTCACTCCGTAGACTGCGGAACTTTCTGCCGACTACCACTAAAGTTAGCCTCGCTCAATCTCTCATGCTCCCCATCCTCGACTATGCCGACATCTGCTACCTCGATTTGACTGAAGAGCAACTCGATAAACTTGAGCGACTCCAAAATGTCTGTATACGGTTCGTTTTCGGTTTGCGCAAGTATGACCATGTTTCTGATTTTCGCCATAAGCTCAAGTGGTTGCCAATCCGCCTTGGATTGTCAAGTCCCTGTTACAAATTCCACCTTATACAGTAAATCGTTTGCTGTTCAGTCTGTAATCCTCTGGAATTCTCTCCCACAACTTATCCGATCTGCTAAGTCCTTGCCCATTTTCAAGGCTATGGTGACAAATCACTATCTCAGTACTCTCTGATATTTATGTGTTATTGTATATTTTATTATGCTTATGTTGTATAATGTATGCTAATAGTTTGCGTTTATTCAATGTTTATGTAAGTATGTATAATGTATTATTTAGTAATATATGTACTGTTTGGTTATGTATTTATATATAAGTAGTCTATTTATGTTTGTATTAATGTTTATACTTGAATTATATTATGTATAAGTATGTATATGTATTATTTATGATATTTTTACCACTTATCTTAAAACTAAGATTTGAGGTAATCTCTAGGTGCACTGCCTACCACTCAAGCTGTTACAGTTCTACTCCATCCAAAGGTTGCCTGGAAGAAATCGCTTTCAGCGATAAGGCCGCCCATTTGTGCAACTTATTTTTAAGCTTGGTTACTTTTGTATATGTGTTTTTTTCTCTATTTATGTTGTGCAAATAAAGATTTCTATCTATCTATCTATCTATCATCTGTGACAATTCACACTATTAATTAACTCACATTTACGTAGAACAAGAATGTTTAGGAACTGCTATCTTAGGAACTGTTTAACGGTTTTTAGTCGAAAAGTCGAAAAAGTCTTTGTACCACTAAAAACACTGCTATTTTTCAACCGGGATCCTAGGATCCAGGGAAATTTTTCGATGAATTTTGTCGGGACTTAAAGGTTCCGATGGATATAATAAAATAGATTTACGTAAGATATGGATACAACGTGAAATAATATTCAATTTTTAGAAAACATTTCGAAAGAGAGTTGAAGGTAGGCTTAAATAACCTCCTGGCGGTTATTTTAAAAAGCTAAATAATTTGGAATCAAGTAGATTAAAATAATTTACTATTTGATTTTAAACATGAAAATAGTTGTTTGACTATAATTCGAGGTAAAATTAATTTACTTAATCTAGAAATATTTGTCAATATTTATCAGTCAAATTCAATTACAGTTAAACTGAGTTTGTAAATCGTAAGTCGTTATTCTTTCTTCTTTTTTTTGGGTTAATGGCCTTGCGTGATCGCAAATTCTGCCAATGTCAGGTAGTGGAGAAATCACAAGCTCAAGATTTTCCCTTGTTTTTATTAATAGGTATGTTATGTTCCTCTTATTGAAGTGTTTTTTTTCCCTCGATACACTAGAACAAACACAAACACATTGTTAAACTAACTACAACGACACAGGGTTACGTATTTAAATACTTATACATATAAAATATATATAAAAAGGGAGGAAATATGGATAAAAGTTATTTGGAGGATAGAAATAATGCATAATTAATTAGGTTAAAGTTTTATTTGGCTCATAAAAATAAAACTAGCTAGAGAATATAAAATGTCGGAAGAAGATAACATAACGGATAATATAAATTTAATGTTTATAGGACGGGGAACATCTGAAGGGAGAAAATCATGAAGTGAGAAGTGAGAATTTGGACAATTGAAAAAAATGTGGTCTAAGTCGCCTTCGTCTAATCCACATTCGCACACGGAAGTGTCCCGAATCCTGATTTTTCTCAAATGCACAGGAGAACAGCAGTGGCCTAAACGAATACGGGATATAATTGAGGTGGTACGTTTCGGAATATCGCGATATTTAAAAAACCACGGTTTAATCGGAATTTCCGGTTGGATCTCAGCATAAGACCTACCTTTAGTCTGTTTAGATATCGACCATTTTTCGTTCCATGTAATGGAAAGATGAGATGAAGCTTGGGAGATAATATCCTGGGAATAAATATGTTGGTGAGAAGGGATTCCGGTACGCGAGGCCGACTTGGCACACCAATCTGCTGACTCATTACCAAGAATACCGCTGTGTCCAGGAATCCAAGACAACACGATCTCGATTCCCCGGTAGTAACATCGGAACAGGGCTTCTCTGATCTCAAGAATAATAGGTAGTTTTTCCTTGGATTTGAATGGGTTACCTTGAATTGCCTGGACACAACTTAGAGAATCAGTGAGGATCAAAGATTTTCCTAGATTATGGGAATCTATAAATTTGATTGCCTCATATATCGCAATGGCTTCGCCGGTAAAGTTAGATGTCATAGGAGGACATTTAAAGCTGAGTGCCAGCTTATATTTTGGGATCCAGACCGCGGCACCGACATCGACGTCTACATCAGAAGATTTTGATGCGTCCGTAAAAATAGGCAACCAATCATGCCACTCAGTCAACATTTTGTGGTTAAAAAGATCATTGGCTATTGGGGATTTTTTGGGGATGTGTTAAAGTCGTGGGTTCTAGGTTTGAATATCAGGGAATCATATGAATTGCAAAATAATGGATGGCTTACGAAATTACTAATGGGGTGTGGTAAATTAAGGTAACGGGAAAGGGACTTTACTAGCATGAACTTGGGATCATTGTTTGAAAGTTGTCGAAGAAGAATAAGTTTTGGGAGAAGGGGATGGTCAGAGATTTGTAATAATTTCCCAACAAAACGGTCACAAAGGTATTGTCTTCTTAGATGCAGCGGAGGTTCCGTACTTTCAACTTGAAGGCAATTTATAGGGGATGATTTCATCGCACCAATGATGATTCGAAGGCATTTTGACTGTATTTTATCCCAAGTATCAGCAGAAGTTTTATTAAGAGGCTCCAAAACAAAAGAGCCGTAATCTAAAAGACTTCTAATGATTGCATTATATAGAAGTTTTTGACAATAAGGGTGAGCACCCCAGCGGACACCAGATAAAGCGCGCAGGACGTTTATTCCACGATCACATTTATCCTTAATATATTTACAGTGATTTTTGCCAGATATTTTTGTGTCCAAGAATAAACCTAAAAATTTAACACTGTTTTGAATTGGAATACATTGACCCTTATAAGAGATTTCAAAATGAGGTATTGAACGTTTGTTAGTGAATACGACTGTTGAACATTTGGAGACTGATAAAGATAGGTCATGCCTGTCCAACCATTCGCCTAAATAAGACATAGCAGAGTTTAATCTTGATGTAGCTTCAGATATAGAAGAAGATGCGACATATAATGCTAGATCATCTGCATATTGCAGAATCTCACAAAAACTAACCACAGCTGATTCAAGATCGTGTGTGTATAGGCTGTAAAGAATCGGACTCAGAACTGAGCCTTGTGGAAGGCCCTTCCATATTAGTCTTGGAGATACAGTTGAATTTTGAGACCTGATGTTAATTGATCTAGCCATCATTAGGTTACAAATAAAACGCGTCATCTTAGCCGGAATGTTCAGATGGAGCAATTTTTGCCTGAGCACTGCAAGATTTACGTTGTCGTATGCTGACGCCACATCAAGAAAAACACCCACCAAGTATTTTTTTTGTTTGATTGCAATATTAATGTCTGTGGTTAAAATACTCAAACTATCAAGAGTGCTATAGCCTTTTCTAAAACCAAATTGCGACTTAGCAATGATCTTGTTTTTTTCTACGAACCACTCTAATCTGTTTTTTATTAAAATTTCCGTGACTTTGGATAACACGGAAGACAGGGCGATAGGGCGATACGATGAAGGATCAGAAGGATCCTTTCCAGGTTTGATGATCGGAATGACTATTTGCGTTTTCCAGGAGTTAGGAACTGAGCCAGAAGAAAAAAATGTATTAATTAAGTCTAAATATGTTTTTTTGGCTGGATCATTTAAATTTGTTATAAATGAATATGGAACTCCGTCAATACCAGGGGAGGAATCAGATAGACCTGAGAGAGCAGCGCTTAATTCGTCTAGAGAGAATGGGTCGTCTAAGGGGTCGGAAGAGGATAAAGAAGGCAATGTAGAAGGGAATTGGTCTATGAAGGGGATGGTGGGTGGAGCCAATTTGTCCGCAAAATTTTGAAGCCATGAAGAAAGATCATTAGTTGTTATATTCTGTGAATTGGCGGCACACCTAAATCTTTTTAACTGTTTCCAAACTATAGATGGGGGGGATCTAGGAGACAAAGATTCGCAGAAGTTGGACCAGCCTGACCTTTTTTTTTGTTTTAAAAATCTTCTTGCTGAAGCAGAGGTTTGTTGAAAATTTAAAAAGTTTTCCAGTGTCATGTCTCTATTATATTGTTTCTCTGATTCCTTTCTCTTTTTAATTATCTCAGTGCATTCACTATCCCACCAGGGGGGAGAAATTTTACCTGAGGGAGGGGACTTTAGTGGGAAATTACTGTCTGCAGAAGATACAAGGGAGGATTCAAACTGGGCATAAGCCGGCAAAGCACTCTCCTCAGACATGGGAGGCAATGCTTCCAAATGCTTGTCTACATCACTAGCAAATGAAGACCACATTTTGTTACCAAATTTGGGCAATCTATATTTCATGAGTGGGGAAAAATTTTGAGAAGGGATATCCCTATCAATAACCGAAAGAACAATAGGGTAATGATCACTGCCATGGGATGTGGAGAGGATGTTCCAATCTATACGGGAAGCCAGAGAAGGGGAGGAAAATGACAGATCTACTGCACTTTTATTAGGTTCCAAAGGACGAGCTCTCATAGTGGGAGATCCATTATTTAGTATACATAGGTTGAGATCATCAGTGATATCTGTTAATATATGAGAAAAGGAGTCACATTTGTACGATCCCCAGGATGTGTGATGGCAGTTAAAATCACCCATGATAATAGTAGGGTGAGTCACAGTGGAAATAATGTTAAGGAGATGGGGTTTAAGATTAGCATTAGGTTTAGGTATATAAATTGATAGCAGGTTGATATTACAGACTTCAGCAGCTACAGCATTTATACCATCAGGGAGTGGGGGAAGAATGATTTGGCGGAAAGAGAGAGAATGTTTAATTATTAATGCGCAGCCAGCGTAACCATCACCTCTGTCATCCCTAAGACAGGTATACCCCGGTACTCTGAAAAGAGAACCCGGAACAAGCCAAGTCTCAGAGATAGCACAGGCGGCCGGCCTATATTCATTGATAAGAGTAAATAAGTCTGATTGTTTGGGTCTAAGACTCCGACTGTTCCATTGGATCAATTGAAAGGGGAGCATTGTGAGTCTTAACAAACTCGACTGTTTTCATTAACTTTTGGGCAACGTTTTCAGGTAAGACAATGTGACTTGAGTAAGTCAACATTTCAATAAGGGTGTTAATTAGTTGTTCCAACATAGTAGTGTTGGATGTGACATTTTGAGAAGGAATAATGTTGTCCTTAGGAAATGCACTTCCATTAGGAAGCGAAGAACAGGGAGTATTTACTATGTCCTGATGAGCAGAAAAGTCGTAACCAGTACCAGAAGGAGTTCTAGCACGGGGGGGACGCGTTATAGTTTTTCTATAAGAAATTTGGGAAGTGGGAGGTCTAGAAGAAGCTTGAGCATGGGTGATTTGAGGGGGAGGTCGAGAGAAAGAGGAAGAAGGTTGGTCTCGAGCAATCTCAGCAAATGATTTTCGTGAAGAGGGACACTGACGAGCTGCTTCTGAGTATGGGATGTTATTAGTGATCATGATAGACTTGATGTTTTTTTGTCGATTATGTTCGGGGCAGTTCTTATTAATGGCAAAGTGGGAGCCGGCACAGTTAAGACATGTTGAATTACTTTCAGTTAGTTGGCAACTCTCGCCAATGTGGGGTTGAGCACATCTGTAACATCTCGGTTTCGATCGGCATTGTGATTTAACGTGGCCAAAACGACAGCAGTTATAGCACTGAATTGTGGGTAATTGGTAAGTATCAACCAACAGGGAAGAATTGTACAGGTAAACACGTTCTGGAAGATTTTGGCCTTGGAAGGTTAATACAACTGTACCAGTTGGGATTAATTTTGTGTTGCCATTGTCATTTTCTTTTCTCTGCATTCGTCTTGCTTTCAAAAGTATGCCGGAATTTGATGGGATAACCAAAGCTTCTGCGAATTCGGTCATGGAGATGGCCGAGGGAATACCACGAACAACACCCATACGTGAGAAATTATATGTGGGAATAATGTATTTGAAGGGGTATGGGTTGGGGATAGGATTCTTTATAAAGTGGTTGGCTGCTACTGCAGAAGTAAATTGAATAGACACTCTATTTCTGCCGACTTGTTTAATTCCATCTTTGGTGATATTCCTAATGTTATTTCTAAAAAGCATGCGTCCTACAGGAATTGGTTTCAGTTGAAAATTATTTACCCGATTGGGGTCACTTTCTAGGCTCATGTGTACTATGAAGGGACCAATGTCGGTTTCTAAATAAAGCCTGCTCTCTTCTTTAAGAAGAGGATGAATATAGGACTCGTTGGGCATTGAGTTGGCATCGGAGTTATCAAAATGTTTTGTGGATTTATGCAAAATTGGAGCATCATCATTGCCCCTTGATCTTTTTTGAGTAGTAGATTCGGAATGAGTTTGAGATGTTGACTCAGAATGAGTTTGCGTTGTTATCTCAGATGAAGGAACCTGCAACTCCTCGGTACAATCCTCCGTTGTCACCTCAATAAAGAGCCCCACGTCGTCCGGGGGCCCGGGGTCCGGCACGTGGTTACCAGCCATTTTTGTAAACACCAGATGGGATTACAAAAATGGTTGGGTTTTTTAGCTAACACAGCTTACCTTAACAATGAGACAATACACTAACACAGACACCACCACCTTAGTAAAACACTTCAACGTGGAATATCAACGGCAAAGCCGTATTAAACGCTAAATTTTAGAATTATCCGCGGAGTCGATGTAACTTCTTACACAAACCAAAGCAGAATCCAAGTCGTTATTCATTCCAAGCTCAACAAAACCCGGCGTAATTACAGTAATACCAATCCAAACTCGGTTTTCAAAATTCTAAAAAATTTGTAGGGTACCCGAAAAATCATATTTTTATCAGTTGTATGTTAGTGAGTCTACAGATTGTTTTTCCGTTGTAGGGTAGGTAGTAACAGAAAAATCTCATTTTTCAGATGCAAGGTAATAGATAATTCGAACAATTAAGAGTTAAAACCATGATTAGACTCACGTGACCTTTTTCTGCGACACAAATTTTTGATAGGATGCTGAAAATCTTTGATGTGCGTAAGATTCATAACCGTTCCATTTTCGTAAGGAGATGCTGAAACTCCTCTCGAAATTTCGGTCCGCGCGATTCATAACCGTCCGATTTCGATAGGAGTTGCTGAAACTCTTCTAGAAATTTCGGTGAGCGCGATACAGAACAGTACGATTTTCGGTTGGAGTTGATGAAACTCTTTTCGAACTTTCGGTACCGTCCGAACTACGAGTTGAAGCAGATCTCAATGTATTCGACGATGTCGCTGTCGCCTCCCGTCCGGTGTCTGCCAGCCTCTAAGTTCAATTAAGTAAAAGTAATCTGCAACAGAAATACTCCACCAATTAGAACAAAGTATAGTCAACGTGTTGACAGCGCGATGTTCAACAACGCAATGACAAGAAAATGCCGAGACCGCTCTCAACTGAATTTCGCGTCACTCGCCCCACCTGGTGTCAAACTTGTGAACTATGACGGAAATAGGCGTAGAAAAAGTAAAAATTAGTCGTGCCAGCTAAAATAAAACGTGTTTTCAGTAAAATGTCAGCAATAGCTTCTCATCTCCTCACCCTGAACAAGGTGAGGAGCACAATGACAAAACACAGGAATTTTGCATAGGTTTTTGTGCTCTTGCCATATTAGAGAGTAAGACATTGTTCCTGTGGCATGACTCTTAACCAAATTTTAAACTCAGCTTACACTTTGTCGATGACTGTTTTGCAACCAATTAAAATCGATTAAAAAGCGGGGCGTCTCAATGCGGCGTCGGGGGACCGTAGGGCTGGCGGCTTCTTTTTCCAAAGGATCAGCTTAGTGATCCAGAGGGGAAATGTCGCCAGTGTCTTGGAAACGATGCCGCGGGGGGACGCCCTCGAAGATGTATTTTATTTATAAGTTTGGTTTTAGTGATTTAATGTATTTATTTTAATGTAATTTGAATTCGATGAAATAAAATGTTTTACTTATTATAAAAAATTAAAATCATGTTTCTATCGTAATATTTAACATATAGTACGAGAGCCCACGACCAAAACCATGTCTCATAGCAATACGGCAAAAACCCTATAAAATCGTTAGATTGTATGATTCTGAACCCGACTAGGTGTGTAGTAACGGTCGAAAGTGTAGCAACTGCGTAGGAGGCCATTTCTGCTGTGTCAAAAAAAAGGCAGTCGGTATTATAGCAATACGTCTGATAGTGAAAATGTACATAGATTCTATAATTGTATTACGAAAAAGTTTGTTTTCAGACATTTTACACATCATACAAGGATATAACATATGATTCGTTGATTTATTTCTTTTTATATATTGAAGCTATTTATTCTCTTTTATATAAATAGTTATTTATTTATTTATTTATATATATTTTTTTTTGTTTTGCATATTATATTATTACTTAATTTAAATAGATTTATTAATTTATAATATGATCGAGTATTTATGTATTTTATTCTATCATTTATGTTAGTCTCATTCATTCATTTATTTGTTATAAGTTAGTGTAATATAATAATTTAGGCGCGTCCAGTTGCGACGAAGCAAAGTTTTAGGTAAATGTAGACTGTCGTACAGGTTCTCCTAGTACAGTCTACTATTATCAAGATTTAATTGTCATCATGTCTTGCATAACATACCTATATACAATTTATTGTAAATTAGCGTTTTTAAGCCTAAATGTCTGTGCATAAATAAAGTATTATTATTATTATATTATTATTTTGTGCGTAGCACATAGCCTGAGCGCATTTTTGAAAATGTCAACAAATTTAGCCGACCTGTATCATAGCAATACGGATAATTTTTTTTTTTAACTTTTCGTATTGCTGCCATGATTACCAAAAACCTGTTTTCAGACACTTTAAGTGTAGCATATACTCCCAAAAACGAACATAACGTTTCGGAGTCGCCTGGCCGACGCCTCTGTTAAATGTTTTTTTAAATTTACAGCCTTCATAGATATTCAATACCAGTTTCCTTTTGTGCGATTTGTTTCAGTCCTTCAACTTCAATGTTACGGTTTCGGGTAAATTCTTTGTTAATTATCATGTAATAAATTCAGGGTCGCAACGTATTCATTGGTTTGTAACAGAGAATTCAAGATGCCTCAATAGGATTTTTAAATGATATCTGAGTATCGAAAAGTTGTCTGATAGAGAAGATGCTACACTTAATTTGTCTGATATAAATTTTTTGCACATGTGGACAACTTATTTTATCATGTCCAACAATTTTCAGACATATTGCTATGATACCGATCGGTAAAATTTGTTAACATTTTCAAAACGGTCTCAAAATTTAATGCGTTCACATTTCCGTCTGAAAATTGTTTTGTTCGCATCAAATAACCAAAATTTACTAATAAAAAAGATTTTCAGACGTATTGCTATGAGACATTTTTTTTGTCTCATTTTTAATTTTTTTAAGTGATTTGACGGGTTTGCGCTACACCACTAACGTCTGAAAAATATGTTTCCGGTATCTCAGAACTATCATTCAACTACAGTCTGCAAATCAGACATATTGCTATGATGCAGTTCGGTAAAATTCTTTGACAATTTTGATCAAACGCTACGCGGAAAATGTCTGATATTGGTATTTTCGAGTTCAGGATAATCGTATCTATCGATTTGATGCGGTTTTGGCTGTATTGCTATGAGACAAAAATTTTGGTCGTGGGCTCTCGTACTAATAGTTTATGTATTATAATTTTTTGTTGCAAATAAAAATATTCTATCCTATACTTATAACTTCCTGATGGAAATCAATATCATTGTGGTTATACCTAGTGTTAATAGTTTAAATATAAACAATGTGGATGTGTAGATAAAACATGATAACAGGTTCCAGAACAAATCTTGTAATAGTATCTTTATATTATTTTTTTTTATCCAAACTAATATTTTAGGGGGCGTCCATAAATTACGTGAGGTGTTTTTTGACATTTCTTCCCCTCCCCCCCTCCCTGGTGAGATGTCGTGAGATTTTATTCAACCCCCTCCCCCATCCTCCAATCTCACGTGAGATTTTTCAAAATGTGGGTTCAAAATTGCTTTAGAGTGTGTTCAGTTACTGGAGCAGTAAAATACAGCTCCGCTAGCAGAATTTTTTTTTCAGTGTGTACAATCTGGATTAAATGGACCAAAATAGTATAATTTCTTTTTGTTTCAATCAGAAAAAAAATTGCGTGATATTTGCCGAGACCCCCCCCTCCCCAACGTAAGATTAGATGAGATTTGACTCGACCCCCTCCCCCCTTAAACACCTCACGTAATTTATGGACGCCCCCTTAAATCCTAAAGTTTGTTTTATATATTTCTTTGTTCCTTCTCTATGATCAAACGGTTTGACTGATTTGAATGAAAAACGATTTGCCTTACTATTTTTTAATTAAAAAGTTTCTGATTTGTTTTTTTTTCTATTTAACAATATTTTGTGCAAAAGTACCTAGTTATTAATATGTATGTCTAAGCTGCAATATTTTTCTTTCGTCTGTCAGTATGTTGGTTCTCATCTACAGGTTGTATTTCTCAACTGATCTTCATATTATTTATGCAAGTGAAATGTCAAGGATTGTCATAAATAAAACAGTAACATTAATTTGTAAAACTAATCATATTTTATGAATTATTTATAGAGTAAAAAATTGATTTGCACATTATGTATTTTCCATACTCATTTAGAATTTAGAAGAGCAGCTCAATTAATTAAGTACCCGTTTCTGGCTGTAAGTTGCTTAGTTTTCAGGACTACTATATGTTTTTTTAGGGTTCCGTACCTAAAGGTAAAAACGGGACCCTATTACTGAGACTTCGCTGTCTGTCTGTCTGTCTGTCCGTCCGTCCGTCCGTCCGTCCGTCCGTCCGTCCGTCCGTCCGTCCGTCCGTCCGTCCGTCCGTCCGTCCTTCTGTCCGTCTGTCACCAGGCTGTATCTCATGAACTGTAATAGCTAGAAGGTTGAAATTTTCACAGAAGATGTATTTCGGTTGCCGCTACAACAACAAATACTAAAAACAAAATAAAACAATTATTTAAAAGGGGCTCCCATACAACAAACGTGTTTCAAAAATAACAAGGACTTGGTCATGGAATTCAAAATGGCTGCCCTATCTGTCAAATATACCAGTCTGCCTTACTTACCAAAGAGATTCTTATAAGTTTCAGATTTTCTTTGTGCCAAGGTTTTTTTTTAAACTTCAATTTTGTTATAATATTTGCAGGTCTGAGAGTAACTCCATTCATTTACTATGTGGAAGTGGTGGCACAATTGATTGAATTAGAAAAAAGCTATGATACAATGCCAAACTTTACTGCTGCTGATTGTGAGTATAACTTGTTAGACAAATGGTGGAGTTTTATAGTAATAGTAATTTTTATAGAAGAATATACAGGGTGAACCATTTAAACGGGCCTGCAGGGGGATATCATAAACTACAAGAGATAGAGAAAAATGCTGAAAGGAGTTGCGTCCCCGATTTCGACAAAAAGTAAAATGGCATTAATTGATTTTTGAAAAATTAATTACCCTAGCCAGGAATCGAACCTTGTCAATTTGCAGAAAATAAACATCCTATATTATTGTACTGATCGATAGTGTTGCTGATAAATATCAAATCCTGGAAACAAACATAGTCTGGTGAATCAATAAAAATGCCTCATTTTTAATAAAAATATTAATTTTCACCAAAAAAACAAATCTTTCAGTTGTGCATCACTGCTTACATCGAACATCAAAGCTCATGCTTTGAACTGTGTGCGAAAATTTTGAAATCAGAACATGATCTGTAATGATGATAAAACGCTAGTGCAGGCGTTTAAATCGAGTAGGTTGTTGTAATAGGGACGGGTAACCCACGACTTGTACAGAATACTTGACTATTTCCTATATTTTTATTAAAAAATTGCATTTTTCTCGATGTACCAAAATATGTTTGTTTCCAGAATTTGATCTTTCTTAGCAACACTATCGATCGGTACAATAATATAGGGTGTTTATTTTTTTGCAAAAAGACAAGGTTCGATTCCTGGCTATGGTAATGAATTTTTCAAAAATCTAAAAATGCCATATTACTTTATGTCAAAATCGGGGACGCAACTCCTTTCAGCATTTTTTGCTATCTCTTATAGTTTAGGATATCCCCCTGAAGGCCCGTTTAAATGGTTCAACCTGTATAAGATAGGAAAATTGCTCATCTGAGCAATGTTTCCAGTTGCATCCCTGTCAGGAGCCCTAAGACCCCAGATTATTTAGGGTCAGCACAATTGGAAAGTTATCAACATCATTGACTATACCTACAGCAAATAGATTTGGCAATGTTTTTACGGCAGGGCGCCGCGTCGCCCTCGCGGTATTATATATTTTGATGAACGATATATCTCCTGTTGTTAAAAATCATCAAAGCCGATCATGACTATCATCATTTCGTTAAATTATCTTTTACCTTCAGATGAGATACGGGTAAAGCTATCTTCTATCGTTTATAGAAAAAAAAATGGTTTGGTATGATGTTTCCAGGTCTCCGTTTGCTAGGCGTGGGTCGCAATGAATACCTGGAGTTGGTAGCCAAAGCGCGCTCTGTCGGTCGCCGCGGCCGAGCCAAGTCCATTCGGAACCTACTACCCCGAGTTCCGATTAACATACCCATACAACCCTGGTGGCGGATCGAACTTGGATATGTATTAGAAGAAGATGTCAAGGTAAACACAGCTTTATGTAATTCACATAGAGTTGGAGGTAGCTATACCACTAGCCCAACTCTTATAATAAGAAAATTGCGCTCTTTATATTCGGCCCTGTGGCTTAAGCTCACTTGGCGCAGTTGTTAACTCACCCGGCTAGAGAACTAGAGAACTATTTCATCTGAAGGGCGTGAGTTCAGGGCCAAAGTATTGAATTTTGCAACATTAAGCATTTTTTCTAAATACTTACATTGGATTCATAGTTTCTTGTTGTATATCAAATATGCTATTTTATTACTCGTACAATAATAATAGTTTATATCGCGCTTACATTACTGCTTGAACAAGCTTTGAATGAATTTTGTTCTACAAATTTAGAACACTAGATATCCAATACTATTATTGTCCAACACTTAGGTGTGACCAGTTAAACTAAATTGTTACT
Source organism: Idaea biselata (assembly GCA_958496205.1). Classification (NCBI taxonomy): domain Eukaryota; kingdom Metazoa; phylum Arthropoda; class Insecta; order Lepidoptera; family Geometridae; genus Idaea; species Idaea biselata. The sequence goes on from OY292395.1 coordinate 16,323,001, forward strand.
ACACTCATGGGCGTAGCGAGGTACGGGCAGGGCAGGGGGGGGCAGCTGCCCCCCCCCCCCCTGCCCGTACCTTGCAAAGGTCAATCAACTAAGCTAGTATTAGTTATGTTATGAAACAATGATAATTTGCGCAGATTATAAAATGAAGTTATGTTTTGTAAGTTAGATATTTTTTCATAAACTGAAAAAAATTAAAAACTACTTCCGGGTATAGTGTTCCCACGAGAAATGAGGTTGGCGCATTTTTAAAGGACTTGCTTTTGAGAAAAGTTTGGAAAAGACAGATTTTGTACGAGCTATGCATCGTACACTCACCTCATTCACCTCATTTTAATTGTTAAGTCATCATATTTGCACCTCCGCACAAGTTTAGTACATAATCATTAGTTCGTAATTGACCGCCGTGTCGCGTACTCATTATAATAGCACTCAAAATCAGCACTTAGCATTTAATTTATAATTTTTCCAATAAATCATTTTTATCACTATTTTACTACTTTCAATTCAATCATAAACCATAGAGATCGTACAGATTTGAATTTTGAAAAGTCTTTGCACGGTAGCGCCCAAAATGTGATTTTGCAGTTCCTTTTCACCGCACAACCTTGGAAAGGATCTGTTTTGCGGTGTCCGTCAGGATGAAAAGTCACTATTTTTTTATCGGCGTATTTTACGTTGCATTTATGCTCATGAATTGCTTCCCAATTGCTTCTATTTACTTCCTATTCTCAGAATATTGCTTCCATCGTATTTTAGAAGAAATAAAACATTTTAAGGTGACCGTTCATTCTGATGTCTGTACGGCCGGTCACCTAGGCGTAGTGTCCTTGATAATTAAAATAATTGAAATTCGTGGTGGCCATTAATTGCTTCCCAATTGCTTCTATTTACTTCCTATTCTCAGAATATTGCTTCCATCGTATTTTAGAAGAAACAAAACATTTTTAAGGTGACCGTTCATTCTGATGTCTCCACGGCCGGTCACCTAGGCGTAGTGTCCTTGATAATTAAAATAATTGAAATTCGTGGTGGCCATTAATTGCTTCCCAATTGCTTCTATTTACTTCCTATTCTCAGAATATTGCTTCCATCGTATTTTAGAAGAAACAAAACATTTTTAAGGTGACCGTTCATTCTGATGTCTCCACGGCCGGTCACCTAGGCGTAGTGTCCTTGATAATTAAAATAATTGAAATTCGTGGTGGCCATTAATTGCTTCCCAATTGCTTCTATTTACTTCCTATTCTCAGAATATTGCTTCCATCGTATTTTAGAAGAAACAAAACATTTTTAAGGTGACCGTTCATTCTAATGTCTTCACGGCCGGTCACCTAGGCGTAGTGTCCGATATGGCCAATTTAAAACAGCCAGGGTCAAGTTTTAGAATATTTCAAGTTTCTTCTTGGACTTTCGGCGGGAAATCGGAGACAACATGTCGTGCTCCAATTTTATTTTCGTTAAACTATGTTGTAAACTCGGTTAAATTGTGTAATTTTGGTGGAATCTTATTCAATTTAGTTCCGTGAATGTGCACAAGTGTAGTGAAAACAAAATTGAGTGTTAAACATGGACTTTCCATCGTTCGCGCCGAAGGTCCTTGAAGGTTATAGTAAAGTGCCACCGCTTTACCATAGCCCCTGACTTGAAACTATAGGCCCGATCGGGCTAATTTCATGCAAAATACTTGATACTGGCAAGATGTACAAGATGTACGACGCCAAAACTATAATAAGAAGAAACTTGAAATATTCTAAAACTTGACCCTGGCTGTTCCAAATTGGCTATATCGGTCTCAGACCGAAATAAATAATAAAAAGAAAGTTTATTTATTTTTAAACCCCGCGGTTTCACCCTCGTAAGTTTTAATATCGCCGAATCGGATATAGGGATCAAAAGTAGTCTTTCTTCAAAGTCCTATCTATCTGTATACTAAAATTTATCAAAATCGGTACAGTGATTTAGGCGCTTGAGCCGTATTTTTGAACTACTGGAATTAAATTCATATGCGAAAGTTCCTATTCCGCATGCTGGCTGTCGCTCGTTGTTTATGTGCGTGTGCGAGACCGCGCATCTATTCATTAGCTTTTCGCCTACGTAAGAGTTTTCTGACGGTTAAAAACTCCAGAGACAAGGTTTCATACAACGGTGCTAAGAGTGGCAAAAAAATAAGAAAACTATCGAAAAAAAAACAAGACGATCATGTTTAGACTGGTAGGCCGCTCGCAGCGCTGTTGTATGAAAGGTTTGTCTGTATTCCTATTCTTTACTCATGTGGATTAGGCGTGTAAGCGTAACAGACAAACAGACAGAGTTACTTTTGCATTCATAATATTAGTAAGGAAGTAAGGCTTAGCACGCACTGCAGTAAAACACCTGCGTTTTATCGTAGATCTGAAACCGCAATAAAATGCAACCAAAAAAGCTTACTGCAACCGCACGCATTAGTGATTTGTTTCAGTGACTGATTTTAAAAACGTAGGAAATTGCGTTTTTAAAATCAATTACTAAAAAAACATTAATGCCTACGCTTACATACAAAGCTAAATTATGTTGCATTTTTTGCGGTTTCAAACCTACGGTAAAAAGCAGGCGTTTTATCGCAGTGTGTACTAAGCCTTAGGGATAAATGTGATGTGACACTATGTTTTTTTTTTTGCAAAATAATCTGTTCTGGCACTGTTGTGCCAAAGAGGTTAAAATCACTCTGTGAACAAAATGCACGACCAACCATAGAGTTTTTATTCATTCATCAAACAGAAGTTTCGTTAACCGAAGCATATTTTATACCAGTTAATTTGTGTTTTAGCGAGAAAAGGTTATCTTAAATCCATGTATGGGCCTTTGCATAGTCCATTCATCTTGATTTTTTTCGATCTCTTGTCGCACAATGAAACATAAATATTTGGATAGAAGAGACATAAACAAACAGAAAAAAAACGTGTGTTAAAAATAATCGCTAATTTTTATTAAGCTAAAAAAAATTTAGCTAATTAATTAATTAAATCAATTAGCCGCTAAGCTCGGCCAATTATTATTTACTGAGCTTACGCTCGGCCGATTGTTATTTTTAAAAAAAATCGCATACGATTTTTTTTTTCTTTTTTGGCCCCGGACTCTCGAGATGCCATTTCGCATACAATTATGTAGCTCGGCTTATTTGTAATTTTTTTTTTAAATATTCGACCGAGCTAATGCTCAGCGCTCGGGCGATTATTATTTTTAAAAATTACGACTACCAAGTAGCTCGGCTTATTTCTAAACAATTTTTTTTAAATAATCGACCGAGCTAACACTCAGCCGATTATTATTTTAAAAAATTCCTCTTAAAAAAAAAGAGGATTTTTTTTCAATAAAAATTATTATAATTTTAAAAATATCCGCCTACGATGTAGCTCAGCTTATTTCTAAAAATCGACCGAGCTGACGCTCGGCCGATTAGGTATAATATAAAATAGTACTTACTTATGCAATTTTATATTTTTTTGTACCACGTTGCCATGGTTACCGTTTAGCTCGTGCTACATGGCAACATGGTAGGTGTTAGATTTTTTTCGTTACGAAATTTGTTCAATGAAAGCCCAAGGCCCGCGAAAAAAGCTATGCAATAGCTAAAAAATATTCCATCATATGATTAAAGTTACGGTTACAATTTTGATGATTTTTAGTTACACTTTTTGTAGCTCTATGTATGGAGAGCAAAACTAAAAGCTTTTACTAAATATTATTCTACTGTAAAAAATATTGAAGATTCTACAGAAAATTTCCAGGGTTTATTAATGTCTTATCACGTTTGATGAACCAGTTTCCTTTATGGTCCAATATGATAAAAAAAATCTATACAAATCTAAAATAGATAGACCCACATCTTCAAATGTGGAATCTTATTACAAAAACCTAAAAAAAAACTACTGTTACGGTAAAACGCAGGCGTTTTATCGCAGTGTGTACTAAGCCTTAGGGATAAATGTGATGTGACACTATGTTTTTTTTTTTTTGCAAAATAATCTGTTCTGGCACTGTTGTGCCAAAGAGGTTAAAATCACTCTGTGAACAAAATGCACGACCAACCATAGAGTTTTATTCATTCATCAAACAGAAGTTTCGTTAACCGAAGCATATTTTATACCAGTTAATTTGTGTTTTAGCGAGAAAAGGTTATCTTAAATCCATGTATGGGCCTTTGCATAGTCCATTCATCTTGATTTTTTTCGATCTCTTGTCGCACAATGGAACATAAATATTTGGATAGAAGAGACATAAACAAACAGAAAAAAACGTGTGTTAAAAATAATCGCTAATTTTTATTAAGCTAAAAAAAATTTAGCTGTTTTTATTAAAAACAAACTACTGTTTCAAATCGGAACTAAGTCACAAAGATTACGTGTACCTAGACGAATTTATTATCAAACATTTTGAGTTTTGGACTGGTAGGTATATTAAAAATCGCAAATAGTAACTAAAATATTATAAACAATAAAATTATAAATAAAAAAGAAACTAAAGAATCAATAACTGTAGCTGAACAAAAGGAAAAAGTTAACAAAAAGGTGTAGGAGTATACAGATGATTTAATTTTCTCAGATCATCCAAGTTTGGTAGAGAATTGGAGAGGTCTGGGTACCTATGTCGAGTCGTAAATGAAAAAAGCAGACTAGAAAATCAAAAAAGAAGGTGTTTCTGCTCTTGAATGAAACAATGTGTGACACCAACAGCTGTAAAGAGGCATATAAAATTCGATCGTCTATTGCTAAAACATATTTCAAAAACTTTTAAAGAGGAGATGTGACTGAAGTAGATTGTGAATGCAATATTCTATTTATTTTTGATAAAAATCTGATTTAATGTTTACAATGCGGATAAAAAGGATACTATAAATATATTTTTTACATTATACATAACACTATTTTAAACAACAAAATGTATATGAATAATTATGACCAGGCAGTTCTTAGCACATAATCCACCGTGCGTCGTGACATCAGAATGAACGGTCAACTTAAAATGTTTTGTTTCTCCTAGAATACGATGGCAGCAATATTCTTCGAATAGGAAGTAAATAGAAGCAATTGGGAAGCAATTAATGGCCACCACGAATTTCAATTATTTTAATTATCAAGGACACTACGCCTAGGTGACCGGCCGTGGAGACATCAGAATGAACGGTCACCTTAAAATGTTTTATTTCTTCTAAAATACCATGGCAGCAATATTCTTAGAATAGGAAGTAAATAGAAGCAATTGGGAAGCAATTAATGGCCACCACGAATTTCAATTATTTTAATTATCAAGGACACTACGCCTAGGTGACCGGCCGTGGAGACATCAGAATGAACGGTCACCTTAAAAATGTTTTGTTTCTTCTAAAATACGATGGAAGCAATATTCTGAGAATAGGAAGTAAATAGAAGCAATTGGGAAGCAATTAATGGCCACCACGAATTTCAATTATTTTAATTATCAAGGACACTACGCCTAGGTGACCGGCCGTACAGACATCAGAATGAACGGTCACCTTAAAATGTTTTATTTCTTCTAAAATACGATGGAAGCAATATTCTGAGAATAGGAAGTAAATAGAAGCAATTGGGAAGCAATTCATGAGCATAAATGCAACGTAAAATACGCCGATAAAAAAATAGTGACTTTTCATCCTGACGGACACTGTTTTGCGCGCAAATTTCTTACCGTGCAAAGACTTTTCAAAATTCGAATCAGTCATATCCAAACTTTTCTCTAAAGCAAGTCCTTTGAAAATGCGCCAACCTCATTCCTTTTTTTTGTTTATGGCATCGAACCACGAAGTCTTGTTGCTCATCTGCCAATGTCGTATTTATTGTTTATTATTATTAGTATCAAGCAGGTTTTTTTCGTGAATTATTCGATTTAGAGATTGTTTGCTTATTTATTTACAAAAACGAGGAATCATATATGATTTTTTCGCTATATACAGGCTGTTCCGAGGAGGGGGTATTAAGCCGAAAGGGGTTTGTTCTAGAGGTCTAGGCAAACAACTTTTGTTCTACGACTTTTGGAAATTCAAACTTTTTTTTTTCGAAAATTTGAGGTTGTATCACTGAAAAAAAAACAGCTGTTTTTGTAAATAAAGGCAATTAATATTAAGATTGTAGTGGTCCAAACAAAATAAAAGGGCAGATTAAGGCCAATAACCTCAAACTCTAAAAAACACCTGATTTTCATGCAAACTTTAAACTCAACATTTTCGAAAACTACTTCATATTTCCAAAAGTTGTAAAATAAAACTTGTTCGCCTAGACGTCTAGAACAAACCCCTTTCGGCTTAATACTCCCATCTCGGAACATCGTGTATAGCGTACAAAAATATAACTACCCACTTTACGAAAGAAAATAATAGTATAGGTTGAGGAGAGAGGTAAAATATATACCTCATTTTTTTGAATAATTGCATTGGCCAGCCGCGACGAAGATATTAATTTAACAACTGCAGAGTTAGTGGAAGTGGTACATAATGCCGAATTGAGCTTTCTACCGGAAAAAATCTCCTAGCGTTTTCCTCGCTGTAGTGAGGTGCAAAATTGTGTGTTTCACTCCGCAGCAAAGTCTTTTGCATTTTGTACCTTTGAAATCCTTACAACGCTCAGCGTTCTATATTTAAACCTCTCGCTGCGCTCGTGGTTCAATCCTAGAATGCTTCGCTAGCTCAAGTTTCAATACAAGTACTTGCTGCAAAAACCAACTTTGCAGCCTTGCATAACAAACGTACACCGGATAATTGTCCAAAAAAAATTTGTAAGAGAAGTTTTAAATAGATTTTGTGAAGAACCGCGCAGATTACTAGTCAAGTAATAAAGGTATTTTTATTTTTATTTTTACTTTTCAACCGCGCGCGCGGGTAAACCAAACCGTTATAACAAATAGTCTTAGATTTTCTTTGTCTGCCCCCCCCCCCCCCCCCATATAGAATCCTGGCTACGCCCTTGACTACACTTATAGCTTGAACTGTATGTAGCATAGCAGATTCCCGCAGTTTCACCCGCGTAAGTTCCGACTCCGTGGGAATATCGGGATTAAAAGTAGCCTATGTTACTCCACGATAATGTAGCTAGCTTCCTATTGGTGAAAGAATTATTTGAATCAGGTCAGTGGTTTCGGAGATTACCCCAATATTCTTACATGTTATCAACGTTACCTCTTTATAATATTAGTATAGATTAGGGCGTTTTATTATCATGCGCGTTTGCGCCCGCATGCGCGCCGCCGCGGCCGGCTGACTATCGTGCTCTGCGTGCGGCCCGCGGGCGGGCGCAATCGCATGACAATAAACACGCCCTTATACCTAATGTAACGCATGTCTCTTTCCCTTTGCCTTAAAAGCCGTTGAGCGAGAATGAGAGGGTGCTAATCGACCTGCTTATAGATCAGGGATCGCAGACAGCCGGAACACTGGACTATAATGTCGTGAAAACTTTATATAGGTAAGATATTACTTTAAAAAACGATTTCTTAAGAAAATTCAACGGAAAATTGTGTGAATTATCAATTTATCACAAACCTCGTCATAATAAATATTTGAAAATATTAGATATAACAATAAACTCATTTTTCGGTTTTCAACGTCGCTCGGGCGTTGAAAAATGCTGAAAATAATAAAAGCAACGCGACCAAAACTGAAAAATGAGTTTCAATTTAAAAATACTTGTTAAAAAAACGATATTTGTTATTATTTAGACGTGGTCTAATTTACGTGGACGTGCCGATAACGACGGCGGACCGCGTGTCTGTCCCGCCGCTCAAGGGGTTCGTCATGAACCGCATCGCCGGCGACTACTTCGAGACACTTCTCTACAAGGTGTTTGTCTCCATCGACGAACACACCAGCGTGGCTGAACTGGCCGCTGTTTTACAGGTAACACCAATATTGAATATCTCCTTTTTAAACGCGCGGTATGAAACTCGCATTCAAATGTCAATATTACATTTTTGTTTTGGGATTTTTTAGACATTATTTTCGGTCAGCACCATGATTTCAATAACTTGACACTGGCTGTATACGGAAACCCCGTGAAGTCTCAGGCCTTTAACGCACAAGCGGTTAAACTATAGAGTGACATTTTACCAGCATTTGTTCACAAAAAATTACAAAAGCATCCCTCGCAATTGATCATTTAATATCAGTTTTCAAATAATTAATCCATACTGTTTCAAAAAAGTTATTGAAAGTGGATACATTGTGTACAAAGGTGTTTTTGTTTTTAATAGGTGGAGTGTGAGCTGGTGAAGCAAGCAGTATCTCTGTACTGCCGGCTGGGGTTCGCGCAGCACCTACAGCCGCCGCGCGTGGCGCCGCCGCACGCCTCGTGGCGACACGCGCTCACCACACACACACACCGGCCGTGAGTGTCGCTCTAACCATACATCGTACAGTGTGAGCTGGTGAAGCAAGCAGTATCTCTGTACTGCCGCCGCACGCCTCGTGGCGACACGCGCTCACCACACACACACACCGGCCGTGAGTGTCGCTCTAACCATACATCGTACAGTGTGAGCTGGTGAAGCAAGCAGTATCTCTGTACTGCCGCCGCACGCCTCGTGGCGACACGCGCTCACCACACACACACACCGGCCGTGAGTGTCGCTCTAACCATACATCGTACAGTGTAAGCTGGTGAAGCGAGCAGTATCTCTGTACTGCCGCCGCACGCCTCGTGGCGACACGCGCTCACCACACACACACACCGGCCGTGAATGTCGCTCTAACCATACATCGTACAGTGTAAGCTGGTGAAGCAAGCAGTATCTCTGTACTGCCGGCTGGGGTTCGCGCAGCACCTACAGCCGCCGCGCGTGGCGCCGCCGCACGCCTCGTGGCGACACGCGCTCACCACACACACACACCGGCCGTGAGTGTCGCTCTAACCATACATCGTACAGTGTGAGCTGGTGAAGCAAGCAGTATCTCTGTACTGCCGCCGCACGCCTCGTGGCGACACGCGCTCACCACACACACACACCGGCCGTGAGTGTCGCTCTAACCATACATCGTACAGTGTGAGCTGGTGAAGCAAGCAGTATCTCTGTACTGCCGCCGCACGCCTCGTGGCGATACGCGCTCACCACACACACACACCGGCCGTGAGTGTCGCTCTAACCATACATCGTACAGTGTGAGCTGGTGAAGCAAGCAGTATCTCTGTACTGCCGCCGCACGCCTCGTGGCGACACGCGCTCACCACACACACACACCGGCCGTGAGTGTCGCTCTAACCATACATCGTACAGTGTAAGCTGGTGAAGCGAGCAGTATCTCTGTACTGCCGCCGCACGCCTCGTGGCGACACGCGCTCACCACACACACACACCGGCCGTGAGTGTCGCTCTAACCATACATCGTACAGTGTAAGCTGGTGAAGCGAGCAGTATCTCTGTACTGCCGCCGCACGCCTCGTGGCGACACGCGCTCACCACACACACACACCGGCCGTGAGTGTCGCTCTAACCATACATCGTACAGTGTAAGCTGGTGAAGCGAGCAGTATCTCTGTACTGCCGCCGCACGCCTCGTGGCGACACGCGCTCACCACACACACACACCGGCCGTGAGTGTCGCTCTAACCATACATCGTACAGTGTAAGCTGGTGAAGCGAGCAGTATCTCTGTACTGCCGCCGCACGCCTCGTGGCGACACGCGCTCACCACACACACACACACCGGCCGTGAGTGTCGCTCTAACCATACATCGTACAGTGTGAGCTGGTGAAGCAAGCAGTATCTCTGTACATATAAAGGCAACAAAGCCACAAAAAAGTCAGCTTCCATCGCGCTACTTTTATCAACAGCTCAGCATTTTTTCAAATGCCAGTTTACTGTGCGGTAGACTTGACCCTAATATGTTTCCCATTGACTCTAACCAGATACAAGCAGATATCGCCACTAACGTTCAGTCCTACGGGAGACGACGACGACGTCGTACAAATGGAACCTGTCCTTATAAAGCAACAAGCGGTCACACCATCTACTTCTCAACAGGTAACATACACGTTATTACATTTTAATTGAGTTCTTTTTAAATTGGTGACGTTTTTACAGTTCCATGCCTAAAGGGAAAAAATGGGACCTTTTTCCTAAGACTCCACTGTCCATCTGTCTGTCACCAGGCTGTAGCTCATGAACCGTGATTGCTAGACAGTTGAAATTTTCATAAAAACAAAAATCAGTCAAAATTTCAACCGTCTAGCTATTACGGTTCATGAGATACAGCCTGGTAACAGACAGACGGATAGACAGACAGCGAAGTCTCAGTAATAGGGTTCCGTTTTTACCCTTTGGGTATGGAACCCTAATAAAAACCGAATAAAATAAATATTTAAGTGAGGATAATGGTGCGAGTACGACTCGCGCTTCACTGGTTTTTTTAAATTTGTGTACTGACGCATATGTGTAATGGGTATATTTCACTAAACTATGTCAACATGATAAGGTTTATATAAATACCATATCACAATGATAAAAAAGTTTACATTTCTAAGGTAAACAGTACAAAAAATACGATTTTGTTTAGTGAACTCCAATGCTTCGGAATGCAGCCACTAACAATATGGCGATACGAAGTGCGCCGTTGTCGGCTGGTCATAAGACATATGTGTCGTCGAGAATCAAACTCCGCTACATCCAGAATCAGATTATCCGATTGGTCAATTTTGATGTGGTGGCGATTTATAATATAATTCATTAGTAAAAGATGTAAAAAAAAATCATGATTTTAGCATCAAATAATTCAAGATGGAACTGAGTTCATATATTAATAGTTTGTTGAGTTTAAAATAAATTAATAGAGATCAAAACCTCTATTTTCATGAAAAGTGGATGTAGCGAAGTTTGATTCTAGCTACAGTGTATGATTATTCGTTACAGGAGTATGTCCGCGACTACACCGAAAATCCATCAAATAGCGGTGTGAGACGAACGGCCGTGTTGTTCGACTCCACGCTGGCAGCTTATCTTATGATGGGGAACTTATCACCGGTACGTATCTACGTAGCTTAATGCTTTGGCTGCTGGGCCCGAGTGTGTGGTAGGTATACGCGTGCCAGGAAAATAACACACATGTTGTGTGCCTGCCGCACTGGCGAACATGGTAGAAAAACACACATGTCACATCTTGCTCATGTGAGTTACAAAAAACCGGGCAAGTGCGACACTCGCGCACGAAGGGTTCCGTACCACTATGACATTTGGGTACGGAACCCTAAAATGATTTACATCCAATTTTTTAATTTGATAGGAAAATGTGAAATATTTAGCTTCGATCCTTACTCCCTTCATACGACCACACCACTCAAAAAAAAAAGAAAAAAAAAAAACTTTGGCACAAAGAAAATCTGAAACTTATAAGAAACTCTTTGGTAAGTGAAGGCAGACTGGTATATTTGACAGACAGGGCGGCCATTTTGAATTCCACGACCTACTCGATTTGCCTCTGACCAATCAGAAGCGACCTCAGATTGCAATAAAATTCCCTTTTAGTTTTTGAAACACGTTTGTTGTATGGGAGCCCCTCTTAAATATTTGTTTTATTTTGTTTTTAGTTTGTTGTTGTAGCGGCAACCGAAATACATCTTCTGTGAAAATTTCAACCGCCTAGCTATTACGGTTCATGAGATACAGCCTGGTGACAGACAGACGGACGGACGGACAGACAGACAGACAGCGAAGTCTCAGTAATAGGGTCCCGTTTTTACCCTTTGGGTTCGGAACCCTAAAAATGAGACAAAGCTGAGTTGTAACACACATAAGGTCATTTGTAAATACGGCTGTTAGTCTATTAATTTGCCCCACTGTAAGGTACTGTTAAGCTTTACTGTAGTCACTACTGCAGCTGCACTGTGTCACCGGAACGGCTCCAACGGAAGACCAGCGCCAGTCGATAGACAGGCATCATGCTGAGTTGGGGCCGTTTCGCAACAAACCTATAATGTGTACCTACTTTTTGTTGTATATTTTTTGTTGTTTTTGTTG
>OY292395.1:16335195-16404361 GCA_958496205.1 Idaea biselata
TTAACCATTCAGGGTCGCATCTCCGTTGCGTGCCCCGGCTCCTGCTGGGCTACTCGCGTCTGTCGGTGTGGTGGTGGGGCTCGGAGGCCGTGGGCGCTAGCGGCGGGCTGCCGGCCGCGGCCGCGCTGCAGGCCGCCAACTCCGCGCTGCGGAGGGGGCCGGTGCTCGTCCAGGCCGCCTCCGTCCGGAACAACCAAGACACCTTGTGCCTGCCCTTCCCGCCCGAAGCTGCTTATACAGGTATACAAATTATACGCGTCTTACTTCGCAGGGTCAATGCTTCTCAAGGATCACTGGAAAGACATGGAAAACACTTCACGTCTAAGGCTGCTCGTACAGTTATTTTATATCACTCGACTGCTCGCGCCTCCCAGTATGGTGGGAGGAGCTTAGAGGCCGAAGGGCTATCGTCGGATTGCCTGCCGGTCGGTACTGCGTTACAAGCCGCTCCCCTGCCCGCCTGTTTCGACTCATACAGGTGACGATATTGCCTCTTGAAGTCAATACTTCTCTGGGCGATTGCTTAAGTGTGGAATTTTGCACAGTACGGAATTTCGTACATGCTGATTATAACTTACGACCATTAAAAGGACAGAATTGAGCCCATGCAACAGGATCATATAAGTATTATTTTCAATTCTCAATAGATTACTAAGGAACTCTCGTTAACATGTGATTTGATGTCGCCAGAGTCTCAAGTGCTATGGTCCCGCCACGCCGGCCTGCGTCGTCTAATGAAGCGTCTCCGGCTCCAACGCAGCGCGGGATACGTGACGCTCGTGGATATAGGCGTGCCCGATCTCGGCTGTGCCAAGCCGCCCACATGTGTGCAACTTGGTAAGTTATATTGGTGCTTCATATTTTCTAATAATAAACGCAAAAGTGAGTGTTACATGGTGATATTTGTGACTTCTTCACGCAGCAAATATTTGTCCGATTGTGATGAAATTCGGTACCTATGTAGGTTAGGTAGACCATATGCAATACCCACCGTTTTAGATTAGTCAACTCTGGGAGTTAAATTAACGCAACACAAGCCACAATGAGTAATTAGTTACTAAACTCCAAGAACTAAAATATTCTTTTACCATCCCCCAACAGTTCCAGCTAGAAAGCGCAAAGAAACTTGCGGCACAGCAAAACCTATCAGCGAAATATCCATATCATCAAACGATTCAGAGAAACCTGAAGACAAGATCAGCCGACTCCAATCACCCATAGAATCACACTTCGCAATCACACCAACTACAGAAAGCAAGACCAATTCACCTGCAAACGGATTCACGAGCATTGAATGCAATCAGTTACTTTGCGAAGAGTTGGATAACCTAGCTTTGAACGACCCGATGAAGCAAAGCAAGGAATCTATAGCAATCTCTGATGACCTCGTACCAATACACTCTTCGTCAACGAGTATTGATGAAAACGATAAAGAACGGAACATCTCCGAGGTTACAAGCCAATTGAACGATCTGTTGAGTCCTGCGGAGGAATCTATATCAATGTTTACTGTGTTGTCGGATAAGTTGGCTGAAATGTCGACTGCTACTGAAGATAGTGGAGTCGATACGGCTCATACTGCCTCGGATGAGGAGACTTGTAAGCCGGAGGTGAGATATCTACTTACTGTAATTCAATAGATAAGGCATGGGTAGGCAACCCGCGGTTGTCGTCTGTTTTGTGATAAAAGTTTGCAAAAGGAGGATGTTTAACGAGATGATAGTGCATGGGCCTCATTATAGTATATACTCTTAGCTGTACAAATGTTATAAAGAGTTCAAAATATTTAAAAAAGAAAAGATTTACTTAAATGTTTAGATTTAGATGTATGTTTGTAGTAGGTAATTTGTGGAACTACTAAACTGATTTTGATGAAACTTAATATGAGTGTACATTGAATCTTGGGAATAACATAGGCCAATATTAACCTGGTACGAAAAACATTCTACCTTAACAATAATAAATAAGTAAACACCTTTAAGAATTTATAGTAAAAATAATGATACACCATGTTTATGTAACACTAGCAGCTCCCCGCGGTTTCACCCGCATAAGTCCCGATCCCGTGGGAATATCGGGATCAAAAGCCTATAGCCTTCCTCAATAAATGGACTATCCAACGCCGAAAGAATTTTTCAAATCGGACCAGTGGTTCCTGAGATTAGCGCGTTCAAACAAACAAATAAACAAACAAACAAACTCTTCCGCTTTATAATAGTAAATAGATGTAAAACTTATGTGTTAATTATTTTTCAGAAATGGACCATCCTAGACTTACATTTTGGAATACCTCTTTTCGACGAGGTACTAGCTGAAAATATCTGTAACTGCATCGTCGATAGTATAGCTAAACCCGAACTGTAAGTAACTCAATAATTAAATATCTAGTACCCATAGCACAAGTTAAGTTGCTTAATTTGGGGCTAGATGGCGCTGTATGCGACGTCCTGCATTATTTATTTATTTATGTGTATCTTGTTTCAGATTAGAAAAAGTTAAAGAAGACAATGATTTTATATGCTCCGATGTACTGAAGTTTGTTTCGCAATGTCAAGTAAGTATTCAATACATATTATCAGAACTAGGGATGTGATATGTAGCGATATATATCACTAAATTAGCCATTTAGTTAACAGCCTAGCCTGTTAAAAGGGGCGCGGTGGGTTGCCGTTTAAACGATAAGCATAGTTGGTTATGTTTTTTCTTTTTAATCATTTTTTTTTTGGTGTTACAATAAAGAGTTAATCTATGTATCTATCTAAGCGGAATAATATGATTCGTACCTAACATTTGTTTCAGTACTACCCCGGTGAGGACATGGGTATAGTGAAACGAGGCTCGCTCGTACCCCTACCACGGAAAAACTTAGCGTTCGAAAACGGTAGGATTAGCGAATGGAGCGGAAAGTAACTTGGTATACTGACGTACTGTCGACATATGTTACCATATCCAAAGTCCAGTTATACAACTACTGAACTGTTATCAGGGGGGTTTTTCGCGCATTCAAATTATTTAAAATATTATCACAATATCAGTAAATGTTTAATTTCAAATTTCACGTTTGTCAAATAAGATTTGAAATTTTTGGAAATAATTGTAGAATACCAGTTTCTGTACATTTTTGAGCCCATATCATTTCGATTGCAATTTAGATACAGTTTCATTTTGAGTGTATTGTTTGCAATGAGGAGGAACACTAACTTTTTATCCCGGCAGAGGGCGTTGGTCGACTGATCTTAGGTTTGAAATAAGAACTGTCAAACAGGTGTTTTTTAGTCTTTGTGTCAGAAGTACCAATGATTTGTAACATTGATTGTACAAGTGACACAACTTTGTATCCTTAGTACCTTTAATGGTACTAGTGACAACTATTTAGGATCAGTAGTACCATCAGAAAAATTTATGTATCGCTAGTACCATGAATGGTACAACTAAGCATCAATTGAGCCTTTGTGTCAGAAGTACCATTATATTTTTAATTTTATATCTTTGTGACAATAC
This sequence comes from Idaea biselata, assembly GCA_958496205.1. Classification (NCBI taxonomy): domain Eukaryota; kingdom Metazoa; phylum Arthropoda; class Insecta; order Lepidoptera; family Geometridae; genus Idaea; species Idaea biselata. The sequence goes on from OY292395.1 coordinate 16,338,697, forward strand.
AAAATAAATGCATGTCAAAATGAAATTACGTAGAATATCTTTACTTTTCTTTAATGGTACTTGAGATACAACAAAGTATCACTAGTTCCATAGTTATCGGTTAACATTCCGGGGGAATATCCTCATTTTTCTTTACTGGTGCTAAGGATACAAAGTTGTGTCACTTGTACAATCAATGTTACAAATCATTGGTACTTCTGACACAAAGGCGTTTTTTACAACTCTCGGCGCCAAATTGGCCATGTCGGTCTCAGACCAAAAGAAAAAAAAAACTCGGCGTTTTCATTTTTGGAGGACCATCATTAAAAAAAAAAAAGATCATCCGACCCCAGCGCCATCTGCTCACAGCTTTGCGTGTGCCACCCCATTGCAATGGTGTAGAAATGATAGTTTGAATAATTGTGTTACGAGAATAAACCCCCAGAATGTCTTCAATATTAGTCATTATCCCATAAACAATGATTAAGGCTATTTATGCGCAATGATAAGTCGCGGGCATCAACAAGCTAAAGTAAATGTAGGCGCATAGTCCCAGTTGACTCACGATCTAGTATATTGAAAAAATAATAATCATATACAGTGAACTCTGTGGAGCTTCGGGTATTCAACTCGACTGCAATGCAGAAGATTGCGGGTTCGATTCCCCCTGGGAACAAATATTTATGCTTAAAAATAAATATTTGTTTCTTGTCTGGATGTCTCCATGTAAATATAATGTATGTATTTACAAAAGAAAAATAAATATAAGTATTATATCCGTCGTCTAGTCACCATAGTACAAGCTTAGTAGTTTATCATGGGGCTAGGTGGCGCTGTGTGATGTTCACAGAATTTATTTATTTATAATAAACAGGGAAACCTGATTAAGTGGATTCTGGATAACTGAGAAACCTTATAACTCCTGACAACTTGACTCCAAAGTATTGTTATTTATTACCTAGTAGATGGTTCCAACAACAAATAGTCTTTATAGTCTTATGTATAAATGAACTTTATATTTAAAAAATATTAAATCCGGCCTTCAGGGCGATATCATAAACCTAATGGTTTATAGATACATAAACCTAATGGTTTATAGATAGCGAAATATGCTGAAAAGAGTTATGCCCCGATTTTGACAAAAACTAAAAAGGCATATTTCGATTTTAGAAAAATTCATTACCCTAGCCAGAAATCAAAACATTTTCTATAAGGTTGCTAGGTTGATAGAGATTAAAACTATGTATTTCTGTTGCCAACAAATACTAAAATCTGAAAAACAAACTAACAAACACGTTTGTTGTATGGAATATGGAATATGGAATACAACATTTTTTGAGCTAATGGTACGGAAGCTTTCGTGCGCGAGTCCGACTTGCACTTGGCCGGGTTTTTTTAAGTTTACGACATGGGCCACACAACATAAAATATGAATAATTAATTTCACTAATTAAAATTTTCACGTGTTTATGAAAAAAAAACTGCACGTGCTCTGTAAGCGGGACTGCCCCGTCCCGCTTACAGAGCGGGACGGGGCAGTGTCGCTTACAGAAATGAGACTAGTTGTCATTTCAAACCTGCCTAACATGGGTAACTGAGAAACCTCTGTAAGTGAATAGTCCTAGGCCCTTTAAAATCCCAGTTAACCAGGTTTCACGTATAATATACTTGCTGTGTCCCGCGTTTTCTTCTGCGTTGGTCCTGATTCCGTATAGTATGGATGATGGATTTGAACTTGGGAATTACTAGCTGATTTATGTCCCGGTCAAAATCGGGACCTTCGTGGGTACAACCGAAAAGCGCAGTGAGTGTATGCTCCTAATATTTAAGTTTTTAGCATAGAATATGAAGTTATCAGATCACTTATCAGTATTGTAAGAATTTATTTACTGACACGGGCTATTTTTATTACTAGATTAATGATGTTTACACAAACCTACAAAAATGTAACATTAATTTAACAGTTGTCTTTGCTGCTCTCACTTAAAATTATATGAACACGTCTTGCTTTTACTTCAAACTCAAGGTACTAATTTAGGTGAAATTGCCTTGACTTTTCGTTTAAAAATACTTTTTTTTTATATGACACATTTTATATTTTAGTTGATGTTGTGTTTGTTGTTTAAAAGTTTAATTTACTTGTCGATATATGGGTACCTAATTAACGGCCCGTATTCACAAACGACCCCATGCGTGGTTTATATTATAATGCTTGGTCTTGCTCTTGTGAGTGATATGACGCGTTGCGCATGTGGGATAAGTATGTTTCTACCTTAATCAACGTCGGCTAAAATTGACAAAAGCTATGTCCACGCATAGGATCGTTTGTAAATACGGTTCAAAGTCTATAGCCATATTATTATAAAAACAACTTAAATGTATGAATGTGCTACCGACTCATCTGTTCAGGCAGACTAAATCAGAACTAAAGTTATACTTGTAGAAATTCGTAGTTTGTAGTACAGTAGCGCCACCGCTGCCTGCACAGATAGCGTGGTCGGAGAGTAGTGTACTATTTCCGTCCCCAAATAATACGTCTTTATCAGAAAAGGGGAAAGAAAATATATATTAATTTTAGGTCCAATATAGATTATTTTCTGTTATTCCATGTTAAATAAGTTATGTGATACATTAATTTTAAATTGTTTGTAAATAAAGGTTTATTAAAAATTATAATTTACTTTTATAGAGTCGTTCCTAGAATTTTAGATTTTGAAGCAGGTAGAGCTTAGAGTCCATGGCTCTAAACTAGCCTAAACGAAACCCAATTGTGAAAAAATTAACACTGGACCCACCAATCCGTGAACACAACGGGAACGTAAAATTTAATTTACCACTGGCGCCAGTCTATCACTCCATCATTAGATGGCGCCAGAGGTAAAAAACATCGCGGTATGGTTGCGTTTTTATGTCAAAAATCACGTTTGTTGTATAGGAGTAGGGTTACCAGATGAAAAAAACAAAAGTCCTGAGAAAAGTCCTGATTTCCACCAAAAAATCCTGAGATTTATTGAAGTACTATAAAATACAGTCGTAAAGAAATGCTGATTGAATTCAAGAAAATACACCAAAAAAAAAATGAAATGCAAAAAATGAAATGCATGAAATGGTTTCTAATTAGATAAATAATTAATTAAGTTGGTTGGTATTTTGTTGAAATTTCTAAAAATCTTGAGATTTTAAGAGATTTACGAAATCCGCCCGCAATCCTGAGAAATGTCCAAAAATCCTGAGATCTCAGGACAAATCCGGAGATCTGGTAACCCTATATGGGAGCCCTTAAATATTTGTTTTATTTCTTGTTATAGCGTCTACAGAAAAACAAAATCGGTAAAAAAAACAACCGTCTAGCTATTACGGTTAGGTACATGAGATAGGTACAGCCTGGTGACAGGCGGGCGGACAGACAGCGGAGTCTCAGTGATAGGGTCCCGTTTTTACCCTTTGGGTACGTACGGAACCCTAAAAATAACGTTTTTTACCGGTATATAAAGCCATGCTTTCCCCAGAGCCTCACTCCGCTAAAAGTAATAGTGTTCTGTGCACACTTCGCCCTATGTAGGTAAGCTTATCATCTATTAATCTGTTTAGTGACATACTCACTTTTCGTTTAGACAATATTTGAATTACGTAGGTACCTATTTTTGAATCAAATCATGGTTAAAGGTTTCTTGTTGAAACTGTATCATGATCTTTTCAATTATTAAATTCAGTAGTATTCTTGTTCACCTAACCTCCTAAGACCCACGCTACAACATGTAGAATTAACCTTATTGCACATGAGACGTTATTATATTAGGAAGTTACGATATTCCGTAACATGGAATATCGTAAATATCATGGCCTACAGATGGTAGACCTTTTGTAATTGATTAATATATTTTTTGCAGCATTATAATCTCTATCGAATTCACTGTTGCAGTTTTGACAAACCCCGCAGCGTAAACGAAGGTTCATTTTAATTTTGTTAAATTTACCAGATTTTTCATTACAAGTAGAACAAGCCTGTGATGTATAATGCTCATCTACTATTTCAACAGTCGTTTTCCGTTGCCTCAATCTTTTTAATAAATAATCGTGCTTAAATTTACGACCTGAAAATTCAGCGTTATTCATGAAAGTTGATCCTGCACCATATAATATTTTAATGGCTTCACCACCTCCATCAAAAATTTCTTTTATAATTTTCTCTTCCGTTTTACCGGTACGTATATATTTGTCGAATTTTAACCTCGTTAATTTTCTATGATCCTCGTAAGGTTTTTGCATTTTTTTTTAATTTGTTAATAAAGAAGGAAAGGACCTTTGACAAGAAATACAGAATTCACATAGGCCAAAGAGACAACTGGAGGCTGGATACTGCAGGCACAGTCTGCTATACAGACGGCTCCTGGAAAGAGACAACAAAGCTCTCTGGCGCCAGTATCCATATCATAAGCGAAAACGGAACAGAGATAAATAGAACTATATCCTTAGGTAAGTATGCCAGCGTCTTCCAATCAGAAATGTACGCCATAATGGAATGTGCTGAAATGGTAGGCCACCTAAAAGACACAGGCAAGGCCACAATTTACAGTGACAGCCAGGCGGCACTGAAGGCGCTCGGTAAGACAGAAACAACATCAGCATTGGTCAAGGAATGCAAGAAAAGACTAGAGGAACTATCCAGAATAATCGATGTTACACTTGCCTGGGTACCTGGACACGAGGGCAACACAGGTAATGAGATAGCAGACGAACTGGCTAGGAAGGGAGCCGATGAGAACCAGATGGGTCCTGAACCCAGGCTGCCAATTGCCCTCAAAATTACGAAGGGTGCAATCAGCCGAAGCATAACAGCGGAAACAAATAGGAGATGGACATCCTCACCTGTCATGAGACAGTCGAAGATATTCATCAAAGGGCTAGACTCAAAGAAAACCAGTCGACTGTTAAAACTCACAAGAGATAACATGAGACTTGTTATAGAAATAATAACAGGACACTGCCGACTGAACAGACATTTGACACTCATAGGCGTGAAAACAGATCCCACTTGCCCAGAATGCATGGAGACAGAGGAAACCAGCTTCCACTTGCTCGCCGAATGTCCCATGTACTCACTAATACGATGGGAAAACATGGGAACAGATTTACTAGAAGCACAGGACATCGAAAATCTGAAGGTGGAGCAGATTGTAAGGTTCTGTAAAGAGACAGGTAGGTTCGACAGAAAGCCGTGATTGCCGGGCGTCCCTCGGCCTCCCCAAGGGAGGGATAGGGGAATTGGGTGAAATGGCCCTCATGGAAGGGCAGATCACCCGCCCGGCTCGCGGCGTCCCCTGCTGGAAGTAAGTAAGTAGGTAAGTATGCCAGCGTCTTCCAATCAGAAATATACGCCATAATGGAATGTGCTGAAATGGTGGGCCACCTAAAAGACACAGGCAAGGCCACAATTTACAGCGTCAGCCAGGCGGCACTGAAGGCGCTCGGAAAGGCAGAAACAACATCAGCATTGGTCAAGGAATGTAAGAAAAGACTAGAGGAACTATCCAGAATAATCGATGTTACACTTGCCTGGGTACCTGGACACGAGGGCAACACAGGCAATGAGATAGCAGACGAACTGGCTAGGAAGGGAGCCGATGAGAACCAGATGGGTCCTGAACCCAGGCTGCCAATTGCCCTCAAAATTACGAAGGGTGTAATCAGCCGTAGCATAACAGTAGAAACAAATAGGAGATGGACATCCTCACCTGTCACGAGACAGTCGAAGATCTTCATCAAAGGGCTAGATGCAAAGAAAACCAGTCGACTACTAAAACTGACAAGAGATAACATGAGACTTGTTATAGAAATAATAACAGGACACTGCCGACTGAATAGACATTTGACACTCATAGGCGTGAAAACAGATCCCACTTGCCCAGAATGCATGGAGACAGAGGAAACCAGCTTCCACCTGCTCGCCGAATGTCCCATGTACTCACTAATACGATGGGAAAACATGGGAACAGATTTACTAGAAGCACAGGACATCGAAAATCTGAAGGTGGAGCAGATCGTAAGGTTCTGTAAAGAAACAGGTAGGTTCGACAGAAAGCCGTGATTGCCGGGCGTCCCTCGGCCTCCCCAAGGGAGGGATAGGGGAATTGGGTGAAATGGCCCGCATGGAAGGGCAGATCACCCGCCCGGTTAGCGGCGTCCCCTGCTGGAAGTAAGTAAGTAAGTAAGGTTTTTGCATCAAACCTCAACATTTCAGTCGAAACTCTGTATATTCTTTTACGTTTTTCGTAGATTTAGATGTTAACGTAATATCTTTTTCACTTTGAATACTTTCACGAACTTCTGCTTCAACTTTAAGATGATCCTTTAAAATACGTTCGCGTACACGATCACGCTTCCATTCCAAAGTATGGGATCGTACCCATTTTTTGGTAACGCGTTTGAATTTTAAATTATCGTTACACGTTGCTAAAGGTATTCTAGAACCTGGATCTACGGCTATGATTTTATTGTAACATTTATTATCTTTTGTTTTTAAACGTTTCGTTGGTGGTTCTTCTGATTTATTATTCTTTTTCTTTATGTATCTATTAATGGATAAACTTACACTAACCCCATCCGTTTGTATACAACATCCGAAATTTTTAATGTCAATTAACCAGGGTTTCCATAATTCTTTTAAATGATCGTCTATTTTAGACCATTCACTTGTAATTATAAGCGATATTACTCTACGTAAAAGCTCATGCCATCCTCTGGATGAATACATTAGATGCTTCAATCCGTGTCTAGGTTGTGGAAATAAATTGAACGATTTACAATTTTCCCGTTCATTTAATTCTTCTTGAATTCTTACCCAAATTGGTATAGTTTGCCACCAAGATTTTTACAAGTATCTACATTAATCAATTTGCACATATTAGAAATCTCATCATCTTCCAAAAACTCCTTCTTGTAAAAGGAATTGTAAATGCGAGAATCATTTCGTTTAGCATTAAAATAACGGCATAATCTTGAATATGCATGAGTCTCAATATTCGTATGAAGTATCGTTTCATAGGTTTTAGCCAATTCTTGTATTATATAATTCCTCAATTTTCCATCATAACTTTTATTAGAAATTTCTCGATATCCACCCGCATATGGACCCTTTCCTTTTATAATAATAATAATTCATTTATTTCATAATCATGGGTTACAGAGATCTTATTAAATAATAAAAGTTGGTACATCCATGGTACCGTATTTTAACGCGTACCTAGACATAATTAAGTATATCGGGTTTATCGAATTTCTGATCCGTTGAAGTTTTTATGCAATAATTTACAAATACACCCAATTCTATGAAAATTCTGGATAAATCCTGAACATCTCTACGTATTTCTGATAAAAGTTTAGATTTCTCAACTGGATCTAACAACGGACATAATATAGAATTGAGTCCTCGTTTAATGACATAAACTTCCAACCTTTTAGAATCATCATTTGTAGTCAATTGTCGTTTTCTTAGAGGTGGTAGATAGTTTAAACATTTCGTTAATGATCGTCTTGAATGATCTGCGTTGCCGCATGATTTACCCACGCTACAACATGTAGAATTAACCTTATTGCACATGAGACGTTATTAAAAAATAATAAAATATAAAATTTCACCTAAACTTTAAAAAGTTTTTTGAAATTACCACGGGGAAATCGGGAATTACACGGATTTAACGCGGGCAAACACAGTCGATCGACTAAGATTTACTTCCGACTAGTTTTATGCATAAATCGTGCGAAGCCACAGATTAGAAAACAACTTAACTTCAAAAACTTTTTGACGTATGATTGTGCTGTATTGCCAATTTAGCGGACTAGCGCCGTAGCCAGTGGATTGGGGTAGGCAGATGCGGCTAAGAATATATTCTGGCGGATTATTCAGTGAAGTCGGTATATTTTGGCTCAGCGAAAACAATATTTGCATTTTCTTTAAAAATGCTTTACTTTTACTACTTATTACCACAAACCTACTTACAAACATGAAATTTGCCTTTGGCTTAGAAGTATACCTGCCCAATTATTTTTACCTTTTAAAGTTAAGTTTTGTTAAGTCGGGGGTTGTCTAAATGATATTATCTTAAAATATTAGTTGATACAGTCCCACCGTGAAACATTTCATCAAGTTCCACAGAACACAGAATACCGTTCTTGTAATCATAAATCCTAATAAGAAATTAAGTAGGTATAATAAGTCCTATTGGACTACCAAACCCTAAATCTAGGGAATGGTGTATTTCTGTGTGCTTTTTATTGCACCCTGGTTGCGTCCCGCGGTTTTACCTGCGTAAGTCCCGATCCCGTAGGAATATCGGGATCAAAAGTAGCCTATGTTAGTCCTCGATAATGTAGCTTTTTTTTTGTCAAAGAATTATTGAAATTGGTCCAGTAGTTTTTGAGTTTATTTATTACAAACATACACACAAAAATCCAAATATTTCCTCTTTATAATATTAATTAATGTAGATAGATAGAAGATTATAGAAGACTAGCTGCGTCCAGCGGTTTCTACCGCATAAGTCCCGATCCCGTGGGAATATCGGGATTAAAAGTAGCGTATGTTACTCGGGGTGAATGTAGCTTTCTAATATTTAAAGAATTTTTGAAATCGGCACAGTAGTTTTTGAGTTTATTCATTACAAACATACAGACACACATACACAAAAATACAAATCTTTCCTCTTTATAATCTATCTTCTTCTTCTTCTCCTTCTTCTTTCTATCTTTCTTCTTATACAGGGTGTCCAGAGACCAGTGGATGTCCCGGCACGGGCGGCTGGCGGGGAAGGGTTGACCGCCCAGAATACGTTTTTTTTTTTTCTATCTCAAACGGTACGTCACTTTTAGTAAAAATTGAAATATGCCGTGCGAGTGAGAAACTATTTAAATGAAAGTTATCCAAGAAGATGGATTGGCCAATTAGGTCCAATATTGTGGACATCCACTGGTCTCTGGACACCCTGTATATAAAATTTCCATGTCACAATGTTAGTTCCCGTACTCCTCCGAAACGGCGCGACCGATTTTTACCAAATTTTATATGCGTTTTCAGTAGGTCTGAGAATCGGCTACTATCTATAATTTTTATGGCAAAACAACTTCAGACCACACAAATGAAAACCTAACAAGAATACTGGCAACATTAGCAACTTGAAAATGGCAGAACGGCAGAAAGCCGTGTCGTGGGGACCATAAACTGAAGAAAAAAAAAAAACAACGTCAGCTAGTATTTAGATGTTGATGTAGATTAGTGTAGATGAGGCGCAATTTAAAAATTACTGTTGGCAGCACTTTTCTGGCTTTAGATGACAGTTATGTTATGAGTGACGTTTTGTGATTGACTTTCGTTCGTTGGGTGAAGTGCAAAGTGAAGTGTGAAGTTTACTTTTTCTTTTGTTTTAGCCCAAAGAAAAAGTAATAATTGAATATATATTGTGACAATCAATCTAGATAAAATATTACTTTCCAGCAAATGAACTATAATGAAGAGTGGGGTGTAAGTGTAACAGTCATCCTACAATAATTGCTATCTTACGAATCATTTTCAACTTCACCTCCAATGCGTATATTTCTAAACTTTTAGAAGTACTTCTAGTCATAGACTGTTTCTTGATGAAGTCTTTATTCTACAGAATAGGGGGGCTAATATAATACCGGCCGCACGGCCATCCATTCATAATCACAAGGATTGTATATTTGCTGCTTCGACTAGCAGCATGGTTCGTTACGGTATGGACGAGGGGGTTGATGTAGTCGACAATGCACAGAGGTAAATCTTTTTTATATTTTGTTGGTATGATTTTACTATAAACAAATCAAGCTAAGCTCATATCTAGCAGAAGTATCTGGTTAAAGACTAATTTTTCAAGATAAAACATATCTGGCTAATAAAAATGAAACACCATGTTATAAAAAGGGTGCACTTTAGAATCCTACGTCACGAATTTGTATAAAAAAAGACTTGTAGGAGATAGAGGAGAAACAGGGCTAACCATTATTGCTAGTTTTATGTTGAGCAATAAAAAAAAATTTTTCATACATTTTTACTTGAACTTCGAAAAAAAGATACGGATCACCCTGACTTGGATAGGTTAGGTTAATGTTAGAACATGATTACGCGCAGCGCTTCGGCGAGCGAGCGTGCCGCGGCAGCGGTCGCCAAAGCGCCTAATTCTATCTATAAATAAAACTATGCTGCGAAGACTAAACTGCTGCCAAAGCTGCAAAGGTGAGTGTCTCACGCAAGGGCTGAGGGGCTGCTGCTACAGCCCTTGCGTCGCGCTGGAGCCCACACATATTCAAATTTTAGCAAAATTATAACCTCCAAATTATTATTATATTTATGGTATTTTTTAAATTACGCATCTGCTCAAGGGTGGAAGATGTTAGGGGGTTGTACAACAATCCCCCCCTACCCCCCACCCCTCCCTACCCCCAAAATCGTGACGTAGGATTCTAAAGTGCAACCAATAAAAACGTCACAATGTTTAAAAAATAAATTATATTTTGAAGGTTTTACCCAATTGCTAAAGGTTATTTTAGCTGTAAGTACATTGGAAAATCAACCCTTAGTCATATACAAATGGGTGGCAAGCAATGCCTCGCCACTCACTGCTTTCCTGCTAGTATATACTTACCTCTTAAGCTGTCTAGAGCAGGGGTTCCCTAACTTATTTGAGCCGCGCCCCCTTTTGACCATAAAAAAATCCACGCCCCCCATTCTCCAGTCCAGATTATCAGGTCAGAATAAAAAAGTACTTATTCAATTACAGAATAATATTTTTATTGTAAGTTTTACAAAGCTATACAAAAGGAATTTGGTAAGTAGTACCAACTTCCTTTGATAGAGCCCGCAACGAGTGGTAGGAGGGCCAATCTAGAGAGGCAATATTATGTTCTTAACAGGCATTAATTTCAAATCATTTCATTGATTGTGTTGAGCAGTCTAAAATGCATATTCTCAACGATCGCAGGTTTTTCGATTTAACTACACGGGTAGCCTGCGCCCCCCTGCAAAAGTCTGCGCGCCCCCCACTTAGGGAACTCCTGGTCTAGAGTGTAAAAACAGTTTGACTAGTTCTAGACTTTCTACACATTTACAGGACACCTATCACTAATTATTTACAAGACAAATTGTTATAAGTATTTCATTACTTTATATGAAGGTATACAAAACTTTTAAATATCTAAGCAATGATAGATATGTTTAATTTAATAATACTTTCTTTGACCTCTTATTGATGCTTTCAGTAAGCCATCAGAACCTATAAATCCGGCTATGTATGAAAGATATAAGAAAAGTCCAATAGTTCAAAACAACTTACGAAGAAATTCATTAAACAAAGAAAATGGAATCTACACAGATGATGGAGAGTAAGTTTAGAAAAATAAAAATGACCCTATAATTTAAAGATTTTTAAGGAAAACTACATTTCCTAAAATTTAGTTGTAGTGGGACTCGTCAAGTACAAGGATTGTGGAGACCTTGTATGGCTTTTCTGAATTTTTGAAGATGTATGTTTCCTTGAAAATATTTCTGTCTTTTGCCATTTTGTTTCCTTAAAATCATTTGTAAGATCATGTATGTAGTCTAACATGATTTAACTCATAAAATTAAAGTCCTCTATGGAAAATGACATGAGAGAAAATGAGAGAGAAAATGATTTTAACATTCTTCAAATGCAAATCTAACATAACATTACCATCTCATTATTATTGTTGCACTTTCACTATAACCATTAATTAAAGCATGATATCAAAGTACCTACTTACTTTTTTGAGCCAACTACAGCAAAAGGAGTTGCATCATTATAGTAAGTAGGGTAAAAATAATTAGTGGTTACGGGCATCTAAAACATAACTTTCTTTACTTTAGTTAGATATCCGCCGTAGATTTAGGTTCGATTCCCGCCGGGTGCAGGTATTTATGCTTATAGAATAAATATTTGTGTCTGGTCTGGGTGTCCCTCTATGTATAATATGTATGTATTTACAAAAGAAAAATAAATTTAAGTATTATATCCATTGTCTAGTCACCGTAACACAAGCTTAGTCGCTTACCACGGGGCTAGATGGCGCTGTGTGTTGTTCACAGAATTTATTTGATGATTTGATTTGATATCTAAGAATTTGCCTTCCAACATCCAATACCTTAAAATTCATTAAACTATGACTTTCACAACATCTATTCTTCAAGTAAAAGCATTTATAGTTGAGCCACAAAACAAATAATGCCCCTGCTGGGGTGGGAGGTGATCAAAGTTACCCCTCTTTTTAGAAACCATAGAAGATACTTATAGATAAATAATAATAATAATAAATAAATAAAAGTTTATTTTCATCAACCTAATACAAACATAGATATTTAGTGACTGAGACCGCCTTTTAAGCAAATAATGTCTGTGTTAGGCGACCTCGCTCTTCATTAACAATATCATACTAGTAGGTAGGTAATTAACATTTTAAACAGGTACACTATACAAAACATTTTTACAATAACAAACATTAAAAATCCCACTAAAAATGAAGCCAAACCAACAAAAAAAATTATAACAAATATCACATGATTTGATATGATATTTGGATTAAAATTATTAAACTCATGACCACTGCTACCATTCTCGCTCGGGTAGTCTCCGTAGGACAGAGGACAGAGGTGTAGGTAGGTATGATGCACAGATAAACTGTGTTAACCAGTTAGTCGTCAGGTACCAATAATATCAAATGTTTTAATGTACATAGTAAATACATAGTAAGTAAAAAATTGTTTCCACTAGATTTGATGGTTCTCGACAGATTCTAAGTGTATCTGTATCTTTAATGGTTTCTTTTTTAGATTCGTTGAACACCTCCCAACGCAATAAAACATACAACACAGAAAAAAAGCCCTCATAAAATAGTTCCCCAATTAGATAGGTACCTACTTACCTATCAATCAAGCAGCAGCAGTATGAAATGAGCTGGTAATTTATGTTTCATTTGCAGAAGTTTACTGTCACAATCTGCACCTGCTACCCTCCCATCACAATTACGTTACAGCGATGATTCCGACGAGGAGCAGACCTCGGCCCAAACCGTTCGCGTCAACGAAAGTTTCCATTCACCAAACAGAAGCCCTATTATGGACAGAAGCCTTTTAATGAACAGAACCCCTGTTATGGACAGAAATCGACGTGCGAGCAATGTATCTCTACAAAATGAGATACAAGCTAGAGAATCAGATGTTGCTACCTCTATTATCAAAGCGACTTTATGCCTCGTCTCTGTGGTTGTTTTTTGTGCTTCAGCATTTGTTATGAAACTGAAGAACGATGAATATAATAAAGTAGTCTATGATGAACAAATGTTCTCAAATGATATCATTGATGTAGGACAAAAGTACAATGTAGATGAAAACGACTTGTTGAAAGTTCAAACTGGTAAGTTTTTTTTATTTTGTTTGCTGCGACTATAAACATAAATAGAGGGAATTTTGGGTTACTCTTATTGTGAAATAGAAACACCGACAAAGAATTCAATAAAAAAGGTGTTTTAATATTTTCAGGTATTTCTACAATATTTAAAAGAGAAGATGTGGGTGCATTTATGTTTGTATACAATAGCGGCTCGCAAAATTTTAACAGACGTGCATTTAATACATTTATGAATGAACTATCAGTTACATCGTCAAAATATTTACGTAAGTAGACGACTATTTATTTGCACACTTAAAGCACTACTCAGTCGTTGAAAAAATATTGCAGGATGTTGCATACATAGCCATCTAGCCCCAAACTTAGCAACAAGGCTTGTACAATGGGGACTAAACAACGGACATACCACATGTTATACTTTTGTAAATACATACAAATGATACATATAGAAACACCCAAAAACCAGAAACAAATATTTATATGGTCAGTATAAAATAATTGTCCCCGTTGGGAATGGAACTCGCAACACGATCGGTGGGTGCAGCTTGGCCAATGAGCTTCTCGAAAATTCATATATTGCTTTTTGACACGAGCACAATGACTGGACTTGGCCTGCACAGGTGTGATAATGAACATTCTTTCGCGCTCACTGATCTCTTAAGTGGACAGTCTTCCTACTCCTTTTCCATATTCATTATCCTCCTTAAGCTAAGCGTCCACCTTTCGGCATCGGACGCATCGCATCAAACGGATGATTTTTAGGGTTCCGTACCTAAAGGTAAAAACGGGACCCTATTACTGAGACTTCGCTGTCTGTCTGTCTGTCTGTCTGTCTGTCTGTCCGTCTGTCCGTCCGTCCGTCCGTCCGTCCGTCCGTCCGTCCGTCCGTCCGTCTGTCCGTCTGTCCGTCTGTCACCAGGCTGTATCTCATGAACCGTAATAGCTAGACGGTTGAAATTTTCACAGAAGATGTATTTCGGTTGCCGCTACAACAACAAATACTAAAAACAAATTAAAACAAATATTTAAGAGGGGCTCCCATACAACAAACGTGTTTCAAAAACATCGAATCGAGTAGGTCATGAAATTCAAAATGGCTGCCCTATCTGTCAAATACCAGTCTGCCTTCACTTACCAAAGAGTTTCAGATTGTCTTTGTGCCAAAGTTTTTTTTTTTCATTTTTTTTTTAGTGGTGTGGTCGTATGATGGAAGTAAGAATCGAAGCTAAATATGTCACATTTTCCTATCAAATTTTAAAAGTGGTAAACGATTTTAGGGTTCGGTACCCAAATGTGATAGTGGTACGGAACCCTTCGTGTGCGAGTTTCGCACTTGGCCGGGTTTTTTACAATGCGTCCACCTGATCAACAGCGATCGCATTTGCCGTCGCGCGTCGCAACTACCAGCAATCGGATTGCCTTTCACACGACGCTTTGCAAAATTGCCTCTTAACGTCGTCGGCATTGCCGATGAGCAGATTCAAGCGATCCGTACGATGCGGATTGTTGGACGCACTTCTGTGACTTTCTATACAAAGAATATTACGATCCATTTGATGCGATGCGTCGATGGGTACGATACCGAAAAGTGGACGCTTAGCTTTAGGCGCCTACCGACTTCACACCGGCACGGGCGGTAAGTAAATAATATACCTACAATAACTGTATATCACTGTTGCAGGGAACGACAGCAAACCACTACAATACATCGTGATAGAAGGAAAAGACCTAACTATGAGAGAGCACAGTGAACTTATGTGTAAATTTAGCGGCGACCTTCACAAAACCGGGTTGATGCTCGTTAAAGATATTGAAGCGATCCCGTCGAGGTTGGCGATGGCTTTCCATTACTTCTGCGATGAATATAACCCTTTGGTCAAAAAGAGCGCCGTGTTTTTCACCATAGACTTGGCTAAATGTGCAACAAAAGGTATATTTTATGTTTCAATATAATTCCTATAATTAAAGCTATTTTGACGAGACGTCGTCGGGTCGCGGTCTAAAGGCTCCTCCCACACAGTGATGGCGGCAGCGCCCCCGGGTTAGTGCCTAGCAGCTATACCGCGCGCTGGCTTTGCGCGGCATATGTCGCGCAAAGCCGCCAAGCATCACACCTTTACCACTCGAATGCCAGACGAACTGACGCCGGCACACCCCGGCGCCCGGCGCCCGGCGCCCGGCGCCCATATCGGCAGGTCGTTTGTGCGACAAGTCCGGCGCGGGCGGCAGGAACACCGGTAGGCCGACGGCAATGCCGGCGGCCGAGCCGCCAGTACTGCCGCAGGCATTGTGTGTAGTAGTCTTAAGAACGTGGGTACTGTTACCATTTCCATACAAACGTAATACAAAAATAAATTATGAAAAATTTAGTTTTACGCTGGAAAAATGAAAAAAATGTTTCTCCGTTTTATTTAATTTCGAATGAATATTTCGGAAAACCTTGTGGCGGGGGCCCTATAAAAATAAAATATTAATCCGAATAATATCGATTTAAGATGAAATGAAAACTAAATTTTTCATAATTTATTTTGGTATTAAGTTTGTATGGAAATGGTAACAGTCGCAGCGTTCTTAACGGGCAAAACCACTTGCCTAGTGGAAGTAGTGTAAATACAACCTCATACCTCTAAATACCTAATTTAAAAATTGCATTATTTCGTATTTTCAGAATCAAATTACGCAGCGATAGAGAATTGCCTCGCTAACAAATGGAACGGCATACCGCCGGACAGCATCGGCCCACTTCTCACCAGAGTAGTTAGCGTCATTATAGATGTCACGACTGCCTTCTGATCACTGCCGAGGGAACCAATCGACGGCTATAAACACTGCGAGGTTTTCTACAATAGGAAAAAACTATGAAGTTTGACAAATAGTAGGGATCACCGATTTGTGGCGCCATCTGAAGTGAGCAAATGGCAGTTTTCAACCTCATTGTTGTATGTTGAAAAGAGTTATTTCTCGGCGGTGAGAACGCGCTGCGTAAGTTTGCATTTATGTGAGGTCAGAACTGGGACCATCCAGTGCCTCAGAATATCGGACCAATCCGTGATTGGATCCGAAATTCCAAGACATTCTGTGTTGTATAAATCTGCAATAAGTTCATAATATAAGCAAGATCTTCATTTAGTACATTGAAAAGTTACATTTGAGTGTGCATTTGTCAGAGGACGCTATTTTATTTTTTAGATATCAAGGGGGGGTTAGTTTAAAGTTAAATAATAGTTTGTGGGGTTGTGGGTCTTGTCCCACGGCCGCCATCTTGGAAAAAGGGGTTCAAATGGTTTTTATGATTTATTTCGCGAACTATAGGTCTCACAAAAAAAATAATTAACATTTTGTATTGCAAATAAGATTATCTATAACTTTCGTAAAGTAACTTTTAGTTGTAGAACTAAAAACAAAAAGTTATAAGCGAAAATCCATGAAAATTTGAGAAACAAATTCTATTGATCATTTATGAACCGTCACATTATTTGCAATACAAAATGTTTTTTTTTTTTTTGTGAGACCTATAGTTCGCGAAATAAACCATAAAAACCATTTGAACCCCTTTTTCCAAGATGGCGGCCGTGGGACAAGACCCACAACCCCACAAACTATTATTTAACTTTAAACTAACCCCTCCTTGATATCTAAAAAATAAAATAGCGTCCTCTGACAAATGCACGCTAAGCCCAAAAAAATGTAACATTTCAATGGATCAATTACGAAAGGAGTGGCATGCATTATAATATTAATTTCATAAAAGCAGTCGTTACTGGAAGCAACTTTATCAAATAGGTAAAATAGTGCCGCAGTCTCTTCGCAACCTTTTTTGAGAAAATGACTTTCAAATGCATGCCACTAGTTTCGTAAAAGGAATTTCTTAGGACTTCTCCGCCTCGACACCGGCCTAAGTGAGCGTTTCGCCTAAATTACCTTAGTGCACTTAAAAAAAACGAAATTAACAAGGTCCCAAATAATGTAACGTACCTATTAATCCTAGTATTATATTAATTTAGATTTTTAATTTAAATAAATAAGTTGTGTAATTAAAAATGCTCAGTTTTGTAGTGAAGTAGCACAAAGTTAATATTGTTAGTCCCAGTGATATTCTTTAAGATTTATTTGTTTATTTCTCTAAGAAATAAATTAAGTAATTGTTATTATATTTTTTTAAGAATTATATGCTCATCAGCAGCGCCCCGCGGATTCATCCTCGTAAGTCCCGATCCCATTGGAATGTCGGTATATAAAGTAGCCTGTTTGTTAATCCAGGTCTTCAGCTATCTGCAAACCAAGTTACATCGCAATCGGTTTATTAGATTTTGCGTGATGGAGTAACAAACGTACGTACACGCAAACTTTCACCTTTATAATATTAGTAGGATATTCAAAAACGATTTTTTGTTTTTTGTTTCGCTCTCGTGAGTGACGTTGATCTGTAATGAAAAACTACGAACCTTGTTTAGGAAAGCTTCTAAAGCGGGATACTCACTAGCGAGCTGTAAGAACATACACGCTACTGACTTTAGCCCGACCAAACTCTCTGTCAATAGTTTGAGCAGATAGAAATGTCGGCCGTTGCCAAATCGTTGTAATGCTTATACTATCTAAAAGTATGGACTCGGCAAAAGCTTCAACTTTCAAACCCGTTAGACTGTCAATTTTGTGTATCAATTTCAAAGGAGAACTTAAATCCATGTATGGGCTTTGGCATAGTATGTTATCTATCACTTAACCGACGACGAAATCTATAGATTTGGGCAGAGTGCACCTAAATAAACAGACCATAAACGTTTCAGAGATATAAATAAATAAAATAAATAAATAATTCTTTTATTATTTATAACGTGTACGTGCGTGACGGTTTGTGCCGCGAACACGTACACTAGAATTTCGTTACTGTATATCACGGATACGGTAACGGTTACAGCTCTCTAGTGAGTACCCGGCATTCGCGATAACAGTACACAAAGTGTTAATAAATAATACTGCTACGTACCAAATACCTATCGTAGTATGCACTCAGTAACGTTTTGAAAAATAAATTATGACAGCAATGCTTTAAGGTCACTGTGTTTAAGATCGGGGGAAGTGCGGCGGACATCGGTTTACCGGACAATTGTTATATTGATAAAATCGCCATCCAGTCACGATATAGGTGATAGTTCTATTGGCCCAAAGCCACACTCCCCCCTAGTGACCTTGCTTTTTTGTCATATTATTATCTTGTTTACTGCCCTACTGGTAGGTAGGTATGTAACGGCCCCAAAGTCGCCACCCTGTGAATGGTTATTGTATTACAGTCACAAAGTAAGTTAAGTAATTCTAAAAGTTGTAAAAGATTAACAATTCATTTACCTACTTTTTAAATGCCTCAAAATTGTTCGATTTTTCTCGAAAACGGTTCAGCAATTGCTAGAAATTACTCCAAAAATTGTTAAAAAAATATACCACAATGCTGAAGCATTGTTGATTTATTTTAGATAATAATAGAATAGATGTGCTTGCATGTGAATTATTGGCGAAGTATTCGATTTGCTTACTTTTAACAAATTTATTTTTCTGGAACTTATTGTAATGTTGGCGACAGTATTCTCGTTATTTATTTGCCAGGCCCTGCATGAATGAGTGTTTTGTCAACGCTTAGGCGTATAAATATTTATTTAATTTTAATGTCCTGAATGTTTATATTTTTTCAAATTTTGTATTGAAATAAAACTTGTTGATTATTTTTTTAACAATTTAAGTATTATTTAACTGTCCTCAAATAAGTAAACAATCTAGAATTTACTATTCACCTTAGAAAAGAAATGCTTTTTAGTGATCCGTACCCAAAGGGTAAAAACCAAGTTAAAAGGGTAAAAACGGGGCCCTAATACTGAGACTCCGCTGCCTGTCTGTCCGTCTGTCACCAGGATGTATCTCATGAACCGTGATAGCTAGACAGTTGAAACTTTCAGAGATGTTGTATTTCAGTAGCTACTATAACAACAAATACTAAAAACCAAACAAAATAAATATTTAAGAGGGGCTCCCATACAAGAAACGTGATTTTTTTTGACATAAAACGCAATGATACCGCGATGTATTTTTACCACTAGCGCTATCTAGCGATGGACTGAATAGACTTACGCCATGCGCCAGTAGTAAAATTAATGTTATTACCTATAGTGTGGAGTGCTGTTATGTTTGACATTAACACATCGCCAGAACATACATCGAGCTGTATTGAAAACAGAAGAAAATAAAGAGTCTAGCCTCTAGACAAACATACGAACGGACGGACAACAAAGTGACCGGATCACGAGTTGATAATTAATTACCTTACAAATAATCGTAGGAGTCGAAAATTGGAACAATACATGTTACCAGTCACTCTGGTCAGTACGGACTACGGACAGTAAGGATATTATGATAACTAAATTGGACACTAAATTGGGATAATCTATATATATAAAAATGAAACCCGTTCCGTTGTCACGACATCACGTGTGAACGGCTGGACCGATTTCGATAATTCTTTTTTTGTTGTGTTTGCTATTGTCAGGAGAAGGTTCTTACGAAAAAAAAAATTAAGAAAACCTCTCAGAAAATTTACGCTAAGGCGGTACGAAGTTCGCCGGGTCACCTAGTAAGTTATAAAAGTTAGTGGGGATATTAGGTTAAGACTAGGGAAGAACTGTCGTTAGTCAGTAGGGTAAGCAGTACAATGATTGGCAGTTTAAGGAGAACCTTGACTTTTAACGATTCTTACTCTAAAATAAGGTTAAAATTAAAAAAAAACATTTCATTTTAAGTTGTTCCCCGATTCAAGGTGTTTATTTATATAATAACTTTAAAGACCTATCTCATCGTTTTTAATATTTTAATGTGAAAAACATAAAAAAGGAGTCAAAAGTACAATCATTGGCCTTGGTGTATAGAAATTGGCATACCAAAAGTATAATTACTGGCATGTCAATCATTGTTCTTTGCGTTTATTAGCACTGCCAATTTTTATACTACGTTAGTGCTAATAATTATACAAATGCATTATAAAAATCGATAGTGATGTGCAGGATGTTACTTTTATAGGTTTATCGAGCTCACGCCAATATGTAGGTAGGTAGGTGTAGGTACAATAAAACAAAATTTAGTTAGATAAGTGGGTAGGTAGTCTTATTAAGTAGGTAGGATTTTAACTTATACATAATATTGAACTACACACTTTTATTAATAAGGGGGGAGTCTATATTTCCAAAAAACATAACAGAAAAGTTCGAATTTTCAACAGTCGTACCTAGAACAAAAGTTGTTTGCCTAGACATTTTGAATGTGATTAATAAATGTGTGTTAGCGGTGGATTTTCTACTTACCTACATTTTCATTTAACTTAATATCGACATCGGTACATCACTACATCTTTTAAAACAATGAATACAAATATTGGCACAGGTAAAAGTATAATGATTTGACCCTGCCAGAATCTAGTTACAGTAGTTCTATGATTAAGAATCAAACATTAAATTCATTAGAAGTTGCCGATAGCATTTAATAAAAATTTATAACAGAAAAAATAATTTAAAGCACTTAGTATAACCATTGGCATCGATGCCAATCACTAATCTTTCATATGAGCCATGGGTACTAACCTTGGCATACCATTTTCTAGGTAATCTTTAGTATTTTTACATCAATTATGCTATTTAAAACTAATTTTAATCGTAATTAACATATCTAAATACATATCTTGCAATTTAATCGACAAGAAACCTACTAAATATCAATGTAAAAGTACTTACTTCTTATGATTTTTGTAACCAAACCCACACTTTCTCGTAGTCCCTCAGAAAAGTACAAATTTCGAGTGTTTCTAGCTATTGAATTAGAAAACGAACAATTACATTTTATAGAATTGCCAACACAGAACATTATAAATATTTTTTCCAACTTCATATGCACCGTCAAACCTTAGTACATGGATAAAACAGTCAAGAGGCCAATCATTCAGGGGCGGCCAACATTAGTACAGCTTACCCTACTTATGGTCTGTCCATTTAAGCTTGATTCCTGTGACAGGTCTCCATAGGGGTGGGGTAGTGTTTAATCGTTATTGTATCTATTCGATTATCGATTATTATTCTCTTAGATTTTGAATCGATAGTTACATGTTTATTCCGGAATTTTGTAATAGCTTTACTTTACTTTAATATGCTTTACCACGGCGGCGGCGATTTCGACTAGTATCTATGTATTTATGTTCAGTCAACCAGACAGTGCGTGCGAATTGAAATCGGCGTTGGGTTGAAATTGAAATAAACCACATAATAAATATTTATTATAAAGGAATTGATTTATATTTGTATTATTGTTACATCATAAAAAGGATCCAAACCATAACAAGGCTTCGGCCATGTTGTGTTTTGCTTAGGCACGTAGTAGTAAAGTTTACCATTACTACTTTACTTTAGTCTACAAAGTAACAAACTTGTTTAGTATTATTTTAGTTTACCAAAGTAGTGGGTAATTGTCAGTGGTCAGATCAGGAGTGGTATTTTTGAACCGTTAGAAAACTCTTTCGTATGCGAAAGGCGCGCGGTCTCGTTCACACACATGCACAACGAGCAAGAGCAAGCTTGCGAAATTCGAACTCTCGCATACAAATTTAATTTAAGTGGTTAAAAAATACGGCTCCAGATCACTGATCATATTTTCGATTGGCAAAATCACCTCAAGTAAAATACATTTTTTTTATTTTAATACAAAAAAGGATTTTAGTGCAAGATTTTTATATGTGTAGTTAATCTTCTCATTTGAGCGATGTTCCCGGTAGCATACCTCTTCGTTTTAGCGGGGTTTTAGCAACCCCCGAGAACCCTAATTTATTTGGGGTCGGCCCTGTAGGTAAGTTATTATTGACCATACCTACTGCAAATTGATTTGGCAATATTTTTACAGCTTGACTCCAACCGGCAACCCTCCTAGGGATCAAAAAGATCATCCGCCACCGCGGGGGAAAACTCGAGGTTAGCTCGTCTCCCCTAGATCCCTTAATAGCATCACTATAATTACGCGAATCATTTCGCAAATGACAAAACAAGGGAGATAATCTCATAATGATATTTTTTTTCAAATTACGAGCTCATTTTAATCTCGTAAACTAAAATTCACATAGAAACGCGGTGTAATATTAATAATATTATATTATTTAAGATACGTATCAATGTAATAAATTGATAAAATATTTGATATTAATAGATTACGAACTTTGGAATACCGATATTTTTCATATTCATACCGATTTTCTATAGTCTGAGGTTTTTCGAGTGGGCGGGTCCCGCCGATGAAATATGACAATACGCTTGGTACAGTTAACCAAAAATAAAAACAATACTTCATGAGGATAATGTGTCACAGGAATCAAGCTATATTATAGGTGGGCGACCGTTTAAGTACGGATTTTTGCGGCGCCGGCCGCGGCGCGGCGCGGCGCGGCTGTCCGGTAGATAGGTGTTCAAACCACGCGGGCAGAAGCTAGTATACATATAAGTATTAAGGATTCTGTTTTTCCTTTTCGGAACCCTCAGAAATAGCACACAAAGATCTCTTACGACGTATCGATGTAACACAGGATTATTTGAAATAATAGTGTACACACCGACAACGCATTTTCTGCAATACAGTCGATCGACTCTGTATTTTTTTTTTATTAACACGGCTATATGAATGAATCGTGCGAAGACACTGGACAGGAGATGAAATCAAACGTCAAAAAGTCTTTCCTGCCTTCAGTCAAACAAAATCAGTCAATTTTTGTTTTGGTATTTTCGACTTCGCTTGCTTTGTCGTGTGAAAAATAAAATTAATAAGAATACGCTTACAATTGTTATTCTGTAAAATAACGTATCAACACTGGCGGCGCCATATAGGGACGATTTACAAAATATGGAGGTTGACCAATTCGCGGGGGAATTATCCTATACCGGCGGAGAAGTGTCTCGTCTACCGCTGATCGACGAGTCTTCGGCTTTAGGAACAGCAGCAGCACCCAAGGATAGGTAATACCTATATCAATCATCTTGAGTCTACTTGACACCGGTCAAGCCTTTTCCATGTTTTCGAGGGTCAACAACTGGCCAAAATTGGCAATCGTAGTAGTCGTCTATAAAAAATATTCTGTTAGCGCCCACGCGACCGTTCTGGCTCATAACTAATGGTTTTCGTGAGCTTTTTGATGCTAGACTACATTCTATTTCATTAGTCATAGCTTGACCTTAAAAGGCGAGAAAAAAGTGGCACATTAAGTACACATTATAAAGTAAGTACAGTAATACAAGTATATTCAATTTGTTGATTGTTTACATTTCATGCATGGGCTCTATATTTGCCCCCTATTTATTGTAAATTTTATAAGAAATAAATTAGTTAAGTACTTTTATTGGAATATCAATTTGTCATAATCATTTTCCTGCTGCAAAGTCAAGTTCTAACGGTCTAAGCTTAAACATCAAAATTGTAATAAAATCATTGCTCCGTCTTCTTTTCGCTACTATCCTAGAAGAGTTATGTCAAACTATTGTTGATAAAAAAATTCAATCTTTGAATAATACCTTAAAAATTAACTTCAAGTCAATTTCCATATGGCCTAACATGAATCAAATTCTGTTTGTTTCTCCCTTCTTTCACTTAAATTTTGCCTTGTAGTCTTCTGTGGAAACTCAGGCAATTCCTATTGAGTCTAGATGAAACCATCAGAAAAAACCTTTCATGTATTTTTAACATTGATTTTGGATGATGGAGTCTGTTCTCAAGCACCCTTTTTTTTGTCTCTACTGTAGCTCTCCCTGCTTTTCTTTCTTTAATCTACAATATGGTTTATACAATATGAAGGTTTATTAAAGATATTCGCGAAACAAATATTTATTTTTTGGTTTTGTCTTCCGGGTCAAGTCTGGACAACTTTGGTTTGGAGTGAGTGGATAAGAGCTTGTCCAGATGTGATATCTCCAAGGTTTTGTCTTCTCAGAGACTTGGCTGGGCCAGTCTGCATGCAGTTATGGAATCAATCTTTAATATGTGTCAATGCTCTATGGATCGTACTTCTTGCAGTGTCTGAGTGGGAATCCAGACTCTGGCGGCAGACAATGCTAACAGTCATCAGCATCACGGGCATTTCATAGATTCTTCATGGGGCTGCCAGCCTTTGCCTGGATGCTCTTGTTTATACTCCACATTAGTGTGTATGCGGTGCAGCTCTTACCCAGTTGGGGTCACCACAAGCTCCTCTATCCAAAAAGTGCCTGTCCTTTCTGGAGGCATGTCAGTTTGAATTACATCCTACATTGGGCTATTGCCAGCAATAATGTGCCTGCTATTCTAGAGCCAATGGGTTATCATGGGATTATGGCAAAAGACCTAATAGTATGTCTCTGGTTCCGTAGAAGATGGGTCACCTCTTAGTTCTGGATGCCACTTGCATGGATAAGTTATCAGACTTATCACTATGTATTATTGTAACAAAATCCTGAACGAATTTTCATGTAGTTTCACCAATAAAAAGAATGATTAATATAATAAGTCATGTTTAACCACCTCTGTGTGAAAAATTGGCTGTGACGTTCGATTACCGCACGGGACAATTATTTATGCTATTTGTTTCTTGTCTGAGTGTTCCCATATGAGTTTATTGCTCTTTCATTTAAAAACTACACAAGCGATTGGAATGTAACTTGGAATATAGAGCTGTAGACCTGGAATGACACACATAGGCTACTTTTTTCCTGATAACCCACGGGATCTGGACTTACGGGGCTGAAACCGCGGCTCGCATCTAGTCCATTATAATTTAATTTAATTTTGCAATTTTACAATTCAGTACCATGTCAAATTAATTATACCTATAAACATACAATAATCATTTTATTTTAATTTTTATGATAAGTAAGTATACCTACCAATAATTACAAATTGGTAGGTACCTATACCTACTTATCCTCAAAAATGCGTCAAACACGTCTGTCAGTTTATATTGGATAAGAGTTAAGTGTTCACGAAGCCATGTGCACAGTGTGCGTTTATTAAATTTTATTAATCTATCTAAGTAAACCGTAATTAATAATTATAGTATAGTGAAGATATTGATATTGTCATGTACTGAATATATGTGAAGTGGTTATTACGACAATTATTTCGGTGGAATTCTATAACCTTTTCCCTGATTGATAACCTACGCCTACTGGAAAGATGACCAATGCTACTGATAAGTGCCCAGAAAGCACCTATAGTATGTATGTACCTGCTTATTTACAAAAAAGAAGTAAATCCCCTATGAGTACTTATCTATATCTTTTGTCTAGTACCCATAGTACAAGCCAAGTTTGGGGCTAGATGGCGCTGTGTGTAACATCCTATAGATTTTATTTATTAACTAGCTGCGGTCCGTGGTGTAAGTCCCGATCCCGCGGTATTATTGTCTTCAGGTATCTTTATCAGATATCAGGTCTTCAGTTATCTACGAACCGAGTTTAATCGCAATCGACTCAGCGGTTTTTGCTTGAAGGAGCAACAAACACTCACTCACGTAGGACTAGTTGCGCCCCGCGGTTTTGCCCGCTTAAGTCTCGATCCCGCAATCTCTAAGAGGGTTGTTGTCAGGCAGGCGGCCGGCCGTAAAAACATTGCCAAATCTAATTGCAGAAGGTATGGTCAATAATTACTTACCGACTGCGTCGACCCCAAATAAAAAAAAACAATTTGGGGTTTAGCGGACCCCGGGCTCCCGAGAGGGATGCAACCGGGAACATCGCTCGGACGAGAAGAAGAAGATGTCTCGATCCCGAGAAAATCGGGATAAAAAGTAGCCTATGTGTTCATCCAGATCTCCAGCTATCTGCATACCAAGTTTCATCATAATTGATTCAGTAGGTTCTAGATGTTTGCCGGGACCTGTAACAAACATACTCGTTACGCACATCACATTTATAATATTAGTATGATATTAGATTAAATTGTACTATGTAGGTTGATATCAGTGCTGGATCAAGTGGAAATGAGAGTGGAGAGACTGCGGCGGGACACTGTTCGAATCGAGGAGGAAAAGGACTCTCTTCTCTCCACACTCGATAGTGTCAAGCATTCCGAGCTGCTAGGTGATATTTCTGAATGTAAGTCCCAACTTGACAAAAATTTACTAGTTTTTAACCAACTGCCAATAAAAGTTCTTAATTCGTCATTTTTCTCAAAAGAATTACTTGACGTGCAAGTTGACGCGATTTCTCCATACAAAATGGAAAACGCTCTGAGATAATTATAGAAGAAAAATAGCTTGTTCTTTATGTACCTTTGTCATCAATTTATTTGCTATGGAGCAATAAATAAGTGATTTATGCAATAGGTGACAGGGACGACATCCAGCGGTACGCAGAGCGTATCCTCGCCCGCGCCATGACCGTGGAAGTAGCCGTCCGCACCCACAGAGACGCGCAACAAGAGGAGGCCTTGCATCAGGTATACTTTTATTTGTAGCTTTATTTCCTTAGCGCGACCTTTTTTTTTTAAACACTATAGATGAGCCCTATAGCCCACTATTTTACCTGATGGGTCTAAAATGTAGCGTGTAAAGCTCATCTAGAACAAGGAAGTGCCGTGGAGCAAGTTCGGATCCGTCTTGCTCCTTGCTCGGTAACCTATATTATAAAGAAGATAAGTTTGGATGTATGTTTGTTGGAGGTAGCTAATCTCCGAAATTAATGAACGAATTTTGATGTAACTTGTTATGTTGATAAATTGAATCCCTGGAATCGCCAGTACCTAATATAAGCCAGTAACATTTTTATCCCGATTAAAAATGATGGGATAGCACTTATGCGAATGACACATCAGCTATATTTGTAGCTTTATTTCCTTAGCGTGACCTATGCATGTTATTTCCAATGTTTTTCCTTAATTTCTTCCTGAATAATGCCTAAACATAGAGTTAAATTTGTTCAAACTAAGCAATTAGGCTGGTACTGGTACTTGACAACGGATATACTACACTACATGTTATACTTTTTTTACAAACATTTACAGTCAGCATAAATACTTGTTCCCTACAAGAATCGAACCAACAACCCTCTGCGTCGCAGGCGGTGGTTCGTCCGACGCGAATATTTAGTTATCTCGTATTAATATCACGGTGTTTGCTCGAGGCTTACACCGCGTGTCATATGACACGCTTTATCAATGCGGTTGCATTATCACCGTGTGACAACTTGACAACGGTCTGTAATACATAGAATTATTCAATTGATTAGATAGACGTACGCACTAATATGTAATTTGTTATATCATATCTATGTAATATTTTGATAATATCCGGCATAAAAATTGGAAACGGCCTGTTTTCGATAGACAGACTATAAAAAACGGACCAAGTGCGATTCGGACTCTAGCACGAAGAGTGCCCTACCATTCTCCCAAAAAATCACGTTTGTTGTATGGGAGCTCCACTTAAATATTTATTTATTTTGTTTCTAGTATTTGTTTTTTTTAGCGGCAACAGAAATACATTATCTGTGAAATTTCAACTGTTTAGCTGTCACGCTCCATGAGATACAGCCTGATGAAGTGATGCTGATGACAGACAGACAGCCGGACAATGGAGTCTTAGTAACAAGGTCCCGATTTAACACTAAAAAATTACGATATTTAATTTTTCCTTGTACGCAACCACTGCTCTTCGAAAAGGCCTCTCAAACCTCCACATATGTGTCCAGGTGAACATGTACATCGATCTGCTGGTGATGTCGGTGCAAGAGGACGGCGTGGGCGCGCACACGCGCTGCCAGACCTACATGAACGCGTGCACCAGCCAGCCAGACCCCTCCACCGGCACCGACAAGAACTTTGAGTCTGCTATACTAGGTTACTGTCTATGTATTACCTACATGTATACTAGATATTGTGTAACCAGCACTAACCTAGCTTTCTAGCACATTAGCTGCTCTTTGTTTTACTGTTACACACATGCGTGTGCCACACATACCTAAGGCAGTTGTTGGGCAAGATTACATTGTTGACTTGCGCCCCCCCCCCCCACATAAGTCCAGATCTTGTGGGAATTTCGGGATAAGTAGCCTTTGTGTTAATCCAGATCCACAGCTATCTTTATCAAGTTTCATCGCAACGGTACAATAGTTTTTGCGTAAAGGAGTAACGAACATACTCGTTTACTTATACACAAACTTTCATATTTATAATATTAGTAATAATGTGGAAAATAAAGGCTTATTCATGATTACCTTGCAGGCTGTACGCTCGACGACCAGAAGCGAGTGAAGAAACGTCTGCAAGGCCTCCTGGAGTACTTCGCTAAACTGAATGTCACAACTTGCACGTGAACTGCGGACGCGTTCGTTCGTGCCTTGAATCGACCGTTTTGTGTTTGAACTTTTAGCTCAATGGTTTGTGCTTTTATTTTTTTATGAGGTGTTAGTCACGTTTGGTAAAAAACTATGAAGTTTTTTTTTTAAATATGCCTTTTTTAGATGAATAAATGCTTTATTTTACCTAAATTTGACAAATATTACAAAGAAAAACCAAAATCTAGTGTACTACAGTGGGCGGCCTTATTGCCTAAGGGCGACCTCTACCAGGCAAACAATTCAATGCAAAAAAATCTATACTTTTAGCGAAATTCGAACCACTTTTGAATATGTAGGTTTTTTTATTATTATTAATATAAAGCAGATTGTCAGTTTAGATGTGATTTAAGATTTAACATGTTTACCAAGAAGAAATTAAATTCGCTATTATGGAACGAAGTGCAACCAGTTTTCCTTAATGCACTGGCCTGTATCGAGTTATCGATTTATCGCCAGTTGTGGTACATGCCTAGTTTCTTAATCTGACGATAGATGGTGCTCTGTTGTATGGACTTTATTCATTTATTTAGTTAAAATGCATTTAAAATGGTATCTTTGGGATTTTTGTTATTGTAATGTTATTTAGGGCCAATTTTTTCAATCTCTAGATAAACTCCAATAATCGTAACGCAAAATGTAAGACCACCGAATAATAAACGTCATATTTTTTTTTTTCATTAAATCAAATTTCGAAAGTTTTTAAATTTGGTGGTACCTATACCATAATTTTTATTCGACAGATATCTTTTATTTTAAGATTGAAAAATCAACCCTTAGTACTTCAACATTGATTGATTTGTTTCAATTTCAAACTCGACTATCACCTCTTTCAGAGATATATGCAAAGTAAGCTGCTGTTATTTTATAACCTCCTCCTCTTTTGAAAGCCGGGAGTTTAATTTTAACATAGCACGTTTACAGCAGCTCCACGTTTACTTGTCTCGTGGTTACTGTCGTACGCAACAAACAGATAAGTATGTTGTGAACGGTTTTTTTTCTTATTATCTCGCATTCATACAAATGCATTTTTGTGTTAGAGTTTTTCTTTAAAAATATTTATAATTTTATAATATTCTAGTTTCTATACAACATATCACACAGAGACATATTTTATGTATTGTATATTAAGTACTGATGTAATAGATTTTTTTTAAGGAAAAATACGCATTCAAAATTTTTTACTTGCGACAAAAAAAAATCTTAATAAAATAGCCTTGAGCTACATACAAAATAAAAAGAAATACTGATGTATTTACCAAAAAAAAAGTATTATATATCCGTATCATCCGCGGTGGCTTAGGTTGTTTAGTTTGGGGCTAGATTGCGTGTGTGCAATATTTTTGATTTATAGACTAATCGCGGTAACTTTTACGGATCCCCTTGGACCACGTTCCCGGTATGTTCATTATGCGTTTTAAAATAAATAAATATTACCGGACGTTTTACACAGCGCCATCTAGCCCCAAACTAAGCAACGAAGGTGTTACCGTGAGGTTGTACTAGTAAAGAATAAACAGTCGCGAGACAAGTAAACGTGGCTATAGTACTCCAGAGGCTCTATTTAGGTATTCTAAACCTCTACAAGCCCACCAGTAGTATATATTTCATCCGTATTAACTATTTTAACCGTCGCGTCTTACCATAAAGCATTACAAAGATAAGTATTAACAATACCCTTTTATCCCGGTAAACTCGCGAGATCGGGACTCGACGCAGGTAGTAAGTCATATTTCTGAATACGCTACCAACAAAACTAACAAGTTCTTACAAAATGTGACAAATTGAGAACCTCCTCCCTTTTTCGGAAGTCGGTTAAATATGATATAACAATGTAAAATTGGCTGAGATTATTTTGATATTGATTTTGATTAAGACGAGAACTTGTTTCAAAGTTCTCAAACATTTAGTTTGGGTTAAATGCCTTCATGTGAAACTTCATGGCTCTCAAAGTACCATATAATATGTTCATCATCATCTCAATAATTTCTCAATCGAAAAATTTTGGCGTCCTACGGCTTCGCCCGAAAGTTAAATTGTCTATGTTTCATCCTACAATATACGTAAGTTTTGTGCTCTTAACCAAATCGGTTGAGCAATTTACTACGTGAACAAACTACAAACAGACATACTTTTAAATTAATTATATAAGTCCTTAGTCTTCTAAACTTAGCCTTAAAGTTGATCCATTATCAGATAATTATAAAGTTAGCTTATCATAACATTATGTGATAAATAATGTACTATAAATAATATAGTTTTTATTAGTTCTATAGCTTTTTATTGTGGGTTTACATTTTATAAGTGCACTCGTACATCTGAGTCCTACACTCTTAAGCCTCTGCAGTACCCCCAGAACAAATTATTCTTGGATGAATTTGAATATCTAATTAAACAACAATTTAGGTAACATAAGTCAATATAATGTCAAAACACGATCTCTGAAAAAGATTTCTATAGAAGAAAAATCACAAACTTCCCTCTAAATTAAACAAATAAATAGTCAGTCAATATTTTACTCATCCTCGTACCTACTAATAAAACTTTGTATATGAATTAAACTTAGTTAAATACGTGACAATATGATTTGAACTTCAAAATTAAGGTTTTGTTATCTTGTAATAAGCAATTGTTTGATTTTCCGCTGTAAAATTATGCAGTCGCATCTTACGTCGTTCTTTTACACATCTGATATTCTCTAGCGCTACCCCTTAAAAAAATCTCCAAAAGCCTTACAACTTTTAGGAGTTGTGTGGGCCCTTAAAGTACCTACAATTGAGCCGGTGTGTATTCGTACTCTGAGCACCGTCAAATGTTGAGCACATCTACGTCTTTTTTATTTATATGGGACTTTCACTGTACCAACAAGTGTACTTGTTAAGTGTAAACCCTGCTTAAATGTGTGTTTGGAATACTTTCAATAAATTTAGAAAAAAAAATATTGGTCTGATTGTTAATGACTGAAAATATATACATATTTTAATGTCTAAAGAATAATTTATGTAGGTATTATTAAAAATAATTAATTTTAAATTAAATATATGTACTTAGTCATAACTAGGCCACTACCATCACATTGTACCAATTATATGAGTTAGAATCTAAACCAATTTAGTAAACTAAATTACATAGTATGTTATATCGTTTTTTGTGGTACAGAAATAATTCACTAAATTATACATAATGGAAAACATTTTACCCCACTTGTCAATTGGACGTATTTTCGCAATAAGGATCTGACCCACACACTGTTGTTATTGAGATATTTGAGTTTTTAACTTAGACTTGTAATACAGCGCCTTTGCTATGACATTTTGCGGCTGTTTTTGTGACATGAGAGTATTTCAAAGTTTATTAAGGGTTTTTTGGTATACGTACCTACCTGTCTCTTTGTACAATACTATTGGTTAGATCCTATTTATGGAAAGTTAACTTCTGCATTCGTGTTTCTGTCACTCCTGCTCCAGTTTACTAGAACAGATGAACTGTGCTAGAGTGACAGCGCGATTGCGTTAATTACATAGTTTATGTGACAACAGAATCCGTATGTTATGGTAATACTTCCAGTATACTTACATATATAAATGTTTAAATAAATTTTGCTCATATCTGTGGTAATGCATTATCTAGGTGGTATAAAATATGTGATGCCCGGCCGGAGTAAAAAATGTTTGTTTCAATACCGTGACAGCCAAATGGGACGTGTTAATTTATTCTACGTTTGCGTGTATGTTTGTATTTTAATTGTTCACATCAACTGGTACCTACTGCCGCTTGGCAGTAGGTACCAGTTGATGTGAACAATTAAACGTTGCTTAACGTCAGAATAATTAATATATTTTCTTATTTTGCTAGGTATATCAATAAAATTCACAATATTTTAGATTTAATATTTTAAAAATTTGATGGCTGCTTTTAATTGAATATGTAACGAATAATAAGAATAATGTTTGAAATATACAAGTTTATTGTGATCCTGACCAATCGTCAAAATGCTTCAGAAATAACCAGTTATTTTTTGCTAATAATTTATTGTATTACTTGTTGACAGCGTAATACGGTTCTTTTTTATGATGACGGTGACAGTATCGTCAGTAAAAATGTCACGAAATACAAACAGTTAATGTTACTATTGTTACTCTTGTCCCCTTATAAACGATGATCAACAAATGGTTGTATGATGTTTACTGCTGTCTCACAACTTTAAAACTTCCGCTTCGGCCACATTGACATATGAGATTCGCAACCAGTTGCCAAAGAAGAACTGACATTCTTGCTACTCAACCAGTTGCCAAAACCGATATTTTTTTCTGAAACTTCATGTCGTAGTAAAAACAAACGATACATAGTTTATGCATCTGTTAATCATCGTTTATGAGTAAGGGGGTCTATGTTTTGCTTACAGCATACTAGCTAGTGAACGCAAAATGCTGCTAAAGTAATTGACACTTTAGTATTCCGTTGATTTGCAATTTTTTATATAATATAATACCTATCTTATGCTATTTGGGTGTTTTATTGTAACATATTATGGAACGAAGAAGTGTTTTTAAGTGTTGTAATTCTTGCAGTCTTCCTACATCCTTGCTAAGCGAGCTACGTCATAAACCACGGACGAGATAGTGGTTAAATGCTCACCTAAAATGTAGAAACACCTCAAAATAGATTAAAAGCAAGAAAGTAAAAGAAAAAAAAAAGAAAAAGTTTTATAACATGTTTAATTAATAATAGGGCTAACTTTTGAAGCTTAAAATATACCTTAGTGATACACAAATTAATAATTTTGACTTAAAATGACTACTTATAGCTATCATTGCACATCGCAAGTTTTAAATGACGTAGATGATTATGTACAGAGTACTTTAACCAAATTAATGTATGGAGGCCAAAGGGAGGCCTTACCACAAGTTTTTGACGTTTCAATCAAACGCCGAACACTGCAACCCTGCGTTTGTCGTAAATCCAATAGATTTTACAGTTCAGTACGCTATATATCCGCTAGAGGCGCTATTGTGTAATGTAAGGCATACATATCCCATACATTTTATGGGGTTTATAGCAAACTCAACTTTTGATCGAAACGTTCAATAAACAAAATGAAAATGGTAGGTTAGGTGGAGCTGGCTTGCACGGCCGGAAAAAACGATTTTCAGTTTGATTTTTTAACAAGCACACATCGACATTTTCTTACGATGTGCGCTGTCTGTGTGTACCTATCCGGTACTGAAATTTCCGGCGCTGTGTGGCAGCTCGTATTGTTGAAGGTATTGGTCATATGAGGGCTATAATTTTAAAACCCTCTATAATGCTTAGGACACCGTAGTATTTTAGGGGGTTTTGAAATTACACCCTTTATATGCAAACAGCTAGAAAGACATATAAGTTAGGTAGTTTTTTACGAAAAACGCGTCGCGGAAAACAGCGATTTCATACTTTCTCAGCCTATTTTAAGAAACTTTGTTTTAATATTTGTTATGTTTTATTGCTCTGGGCAAGATAAGAAACCCTTCCGTGACGGGGTTCGAATCCGTGCTTCTCGCTTATCGAGGGAACGCTCTAACCACTAAGCCACACGGCAACCCCGTGTCGCTTAGTGGTTAGATAATATTTCTAAATTTCTTTCCCGGCTTACTTGTAGCACCATGTACTCTCTATTCAGGGACTATTCCCATAATGCCAACATTTGATTACCAAATTAGGATATAATTAATTAGTATAGTTGTCCTTTGTAATCAGTAATCACAGTTCATAGTAATCAGAGTATCCTACAGGCGTTTCTTAAGACGTTTTTCTTCTTTCCGCCGTGTCGGTGCTTCGTGGGCCGAAGCAGGATCGTGCCGTTGCTGCTTGGATTTGTAAAAGAACCTGGAAAATAAATATTGTATTGTGAACATCACACAGTTATCTGGCCCCCATGGTAAGTCTCTTTCTTCATGTTTTTGTTTTTTATTCTAATATAATGTTTTAAATTTCTATTTTGTGAACATCACAGTCACTAGCAGCCCTATGATGGTAAGGTAATAAGCCATAAGTTTCCGGTATATTATACTACTCTTTGGTCATAAGTCTTAAGCCATAAGACCATCGTGGTCTATTCACCGTAAAGTGACATTAAGGTCTAGTCACTTATGGTCAACTGTTGTAGTACAATTTTTTTTTGTACCAGATACAATTATTTACTTTTAAGCATAAACTTGTCTCCAGCCGGAATCGAACCCGCAACCTTAGATAGATAGATAGACAGAATCCACAATCTATCTATCTGGATCAACGCACAGCCTTACCCACTGATAGTAGTAGCCTGTTTGAATTTGGAACTGGTGAAGCTTGTTCGTCAGAGACGAGTTTGAAATGTATTACTATCAGGCGACCTTTCTCCTTCTAGTCTCTAATAAAGACCAGTCCAGTTCTATGATTTGGTCAGTTATGCGGATGAGACCGCGACACAGGGCTAGTGTTTGTCCCCCACCTATGAGCGGCGCCTGCGTCGGCTTGGCGGCGTCCCCGCCGGCCTCCTCGCGCCGCATGTCCGCGAGGCAGCGCGCCGCCAGCGCGCGGAACACGGCGCCCACGTTCACGTCTTCCTTCACCGACGCGCGCATCAGCCGGCAGCCCAGCGCGCGCGCCACTAGCTCCGCCTCGTCACTACGGGATATAACAGGTTATGCAAAATAGATCTAGCAGTGCTTTTACAGAGATGGTATTCATTTGTTATCATTATTTACTCCTTTACACAGAAACTATACTTGGTATGCAGATACCTGGAGATCTTGAGCGCCTACACAATTCAGAGGACTAGCTTAATTGGCACCGAATGCGCGCAATCATTCTCGCGAGTGAGCGAATTTGACTCGCACTTGACCGGGCGCCTTTTTAAGAGCGCAGGCCCCTCCCTCCCAATAACAGTCTCGGAATTAGGGATCAAAATAAAGTAACTTATGCAAGTTGTTGGTATGATACTCACGGTCCGACGACGCATTGATCCATCAAGTCTATTTTATTTTGCACTATAATTGTTGGGATTTCCCCGCATTCATTCTCCACCTGAAATAATTGTTCAAATAACATGTTGTTAAAAGGAGCAAAGGAGATTTCCTCGTAGTATATGTCGTTGAGACAGGAGATAAAAGCGTCTCTAATAAATAAAGCTTATAGCCAAATACCGTCTCATAGTTTAAGAACGTGGCGACTGTTACCATTTCCATACAAACTTAATACCAAAATAAATTATGAAAAATTTAGTTTTCTACCTTAAAATATCGATATTATTCGGATTAAGATTTTACTTTTAAAGGGTCCCCACCGCAAGGTTTTCCAAAATATTCATTCACATTCAAATAAAACGGAGAAACATTTTTTTCATTGAAATATTCAAATAAAACGGAGAAACATTTTTTTCATATTAACTTAATCTCTACTGGTATGCGAATTAATCAGTGAGTACTGTTTCAGTATTCGGTCGTTAGGCTAATACATAGTAGAATTTGATCAAAACTCTTCGACAATAAAATTGAAAAAATCAATATTTTATAAGTAGCTGAGACTAATTTAAACTTATGTTGATAGTGGGATTTGATCAAAACTCAAGATTTGAGAAGCTCAAACATTGATGAATAGGTATAAATAATTTAAAGCCACGCAATGTTCCCCAGTGATTTTTTATTAGACATAAATCATTCATATTTGTCGTGTTAATGGTCATTATTTCCCAGACATAAAGGCGGCTGCAATTAATTCAAACAAAATTAACAACAATGTAAACAATATATATTAATTGATAGGACAATCAGGGCTTCCATCCCGGCCGGACATGATCTCGATTCCGTTGACAACAGCCTGGACTTGGTCCCTCCTAGGTTGCAGCCTCGACAGCAGCACGCCGCGTCCTCCCGCGGAACAGTTGATCCCCAACACGTGGTCCGCGTTCACTTTGATGAACAAATACCTCGACACCGGCCGGTCGCACGACCTGTTAACACAGAAGTATAACCATAGAAACGTCTTGTTCTAGCAATTCAACAATATTTTCCGCTCTTGCTTTAAACTCAAGGTTTTTACGCACCCTTTTTGTAGCCATGAAAATTCAAAGTATCTAAAACTACTTGTTTTCTATGACAACATTAAGTACCTGTAATCAACAAATTGGCCCTCGTCTAACCTAGATGGCTTATACTGTGCAAGCAACCTTAATCCACGCTAATTATGGTGCTCTGTAGAGCCTGGGACATTATTATATGATGCAGGCTTGCCCACCGATACCACCCTCTCAACTTAATCGACTATTCTTATAGCAAGAACTGGCTACGTATTCTACAACTACAATGAAATGTCCCAAACATGCCTCAGCTCTGTACCTATTTACCATGTTTTAATTTTAAAAAACAAGCATGTTCGTTTAAAATCGTATATAATAACTTTAAATTCAAAATACCTGTACATACTCTTCTCTTCCCCACTCCCATAATAGTACAGATCCACAAACTTCCCCGCGCCGTTTCTGTACGAAACCTTCACCACGTCGGCGTTCGAAGGCAATCTCAAGGCGCTACACTCGCTGGAAAGAGTATCCACCTCGGCAGACGACAAAATCCTGAACCCTGTCCCTTCACAGGTATCCCGCTGTCTCTGATTCGGTGGCCAAAAGTACACTGCATTCATGTTGCCGTTCAACTGTCCTAGGTCGAAGTTTTCACCGGTCTTGTAGTAGTCAATGCATTGCTGCTCGCTCCTCCTTTTCCAAGAGTTGACACCACAAAAGAGAGTGAAAGCGAGAAGAACCGCGCAGTTTTTACCGTACATCTTCGCAATGGAACTATGACTGAGATGAATGTGCTGTTATGTGCTCAGTCCAAATATAGTTCTCTAATGTAAACATTGCTCGTTACCGATATTAAATATCGTCTACTTCTGTATGTAGGTATAGGTACGAGATTTTAGATACCATATGCGCCTTGCGGTTTCACTCGACGATTTCGTGGGAATATTGGAACCGAAATAAAAGCCATGTTTTTGTTTTACGTCCAGTATTACGGGCCTATGGAGACCCCGGACCTTTGAAAGGAGCCGAGGCCAACGCTTACAGGCCCTCTCCAATAAATAGCATTTAAATCAAAGTGTGAAGTGGACACCCAGCCGGCGATTATCCTTGTCTGCACTATAAAATGCTACAGTTTATAAGTTTTATCTATATTGTAATTTTATATGTCATCAGCAAAAGTAAGCAAAACTCAGAGAGGATTCTCATGTAACAGATTGGTGGTTAATACCTTAGTACATGTTCTTGGAATCGTTATATAGGTGAAACTGTAGAGCGCGGCTACCATATGAAAGTTTAATCTAGATACCTATACCTATATACTGGAATGCATTATATCATTTCGTGATTATATGCGACCTTAGGTTATCGAGTTAGTTTTATATTTGGTTAACTTACCCAATTGTTTATGTGCTAAAATGCGTTGGAGTATTTCCGTGAATAAATATGGCGGCGGGCAGTAGGAATGCATATCTATATACATATATGTACATACCTACATAAGATTTTATTGTAGGTTTTTAGTAGCATGAGTAGAATTTTTGGAAATACTATTCGTGCTACCACTACCACTTTTTTAAATAATAGGGGAGTTAGCAGTGTGTCACAGCTAAGTATTCCATATGTAGTCGTACATAACTTCGACTAAGTACCTAATTTTCCTACAGTCTCTATCTACCTTTCTCTCAACTCTCTGTATCCATCTCCTATAAGACATACGTAGTCACCTTAAGTTTCCAGGAATGTAGAGCGAGAAATGAGTCTCTGTCCGTGGTAGAGAAGGCGAGCACACATGCGTGTGCGCCGCGGTAGTACGCCTTCGTGATGGCATCGAACTCCTCCTGCCCCGCCGTGTCCCACAACATGAGCCGGACTTCCTCGCCATCGATCCTGGAAACATACATAAGACTTTACCGGTGGGGACAGATTACTGGACACGAGGAAGCTCGCCTTACGAGAACCGAATGTTCGGAGACACGATCTGTCTATAAATAATATAATGCCTTGAAAGGTACAGCGGCCCTTTGTATAACAGAGAAGTTGATCAAGTCCCTCTTGACATAGCGAGGAGATAGGGAACCAAAGTGCGGAGACAGGATACTAGGTGGGATTTCTAACTGGTAACTTCACATACTCTACGCAGTTGCTTCCCTCGAAGCGACGGAGATGCTGCAAAGTATTTACCTTAGGTACTACAAAAGGGCTGTGTTGGCAACGCAACAGCTCAGGTGTCCAGAGGCCCGTTTCAAGGGTGTTTGATCAGCGCGTCCTGAGAGGAGGGGGGCTAATCTCAATTACACTACATTGTCACCTATCTGGTTATGAGACAATGTTTAAAAAGGACAAACATACACGTAGCGGTAAGAGTTCATGGAGCTGTCCCGTGAAATATTACACCACGGCCATATTTTAACATGTTGCGTAGAACTTTGAACATTTTTCTGCTACTCCTATCGCAACGCTGCTTGTGTATTTTGCGCGCATAGATGTGTAAAAAGAAAAACTGAAATTCACTTTAAAAGATTCATTCCAACGGTGTCGAATTGTCTAAGCGAGGTCAGTAAGTAAGTAAGCCCACGTTCTCAAAGTATAAAAGAAAATAACTTACTCAATCTGTCGCTCCAAGAAGTCGACACCTATAGTCTTCTTATAATCCCTGGTGAAGGTGCCGCGACAGTACCGCTGTATCATGCTCGACTTGCCGACGCCGCCGTCTCCCACGATCACCACCTTGAGCGCCACCTCCAGCTCCTCCTCGCGCATCGTGCCACCATCAGCCTACCCCACATTAGTAGATACGAGTTACTCCCTGGAACACAGACGAAATTATATCGTTAGTCATCATGTGGAAGTAAATAGAAATTTAGGGTTTTTAATTTGAGAAGGTTCCGTTGATCTCAACCTTAACTGTAGATGTGACATCAGAAGAGATAGTTATAGTCAAAGAGTAGGTTAGTATAACTATATTATTTTACCACGTTGATACTAGATACTAGCATAGTTTTACTTAATAGATAATTACTAGGGACATAATTGAAATTTTGATATCTTCTTAGAAAATATCGGGGTTTTTAATCTCTCATTTCTCTCTTGCGGTGGGAACACTAGTATTGTAAAGCTGTGTTCATTTGTTATAGTTAGTTAAGTAACGAGACAACAATGTTAATTAATTTTACTTAAATAATTGTACTTAACTAATTCTTGTTGCCGCCATTTTGTATAACATGATAATTTGGAATGTAAAATTCACGTAACATAACATGCGTACACAATGCTGCTTGTTGTTATG
This sequence comes from Idaea biselata, assembly GCA_958496205.1. NCBI lineage: Eukaryota > Metazoa > Arthropoda > Insecta > Lepidoptera > Geometridae > Idaea > Idaea biselata. The sequence continues at coordinate 16,378,801 of OY292395.1, forward strand.
TATTTATAACGAAAATATTAACGAACTGTACCTATCTCTGTCCGGGTGTTATTTAACGCCAGTCTTTTGTGAATAGGAGAAATCGAGGTGTGTAGTAACTGATGGCTTGCATTGTTATTAGCGGACAGTACACAGTTATTCAATAAATTTTCTTGGTTCTTGAGTATGTTAATATGACCTTAGTTTAAGCACAGAATAAATAATAGTACTACGTACAGAAGCTGCACCGCTTTGATCTTGAAGAAAGCCGCCATTTTAATAGCCTACAAAAGGGGACCGCCAAGTTACGGCCCACAGTGAACAAACTTTTTGAAACAACAGAAATCATCGTATGATTTAAATAGTTCTGATGTATTTTTGCTACATCAGTAAATAAGACGTTTAAATGAAACCAAAATAATAAGTACATTTACGATTTGCTGTCGTTTTTTGGCCATTGTTTTACACAGCTTCCGGTTTTCTGTGTAGCCATTCTTCATTTGTCGGTAGTTTGTCGATTACAAAAATCGATACCTCTGTTGATTGTAAAAAAAAACGAAAATCGATTAAGTATTTTATGTTATAAAAAAGGGACTTTTAACCGACTCAAAAAAGGAGAAAGCTATCTATTCGCCAGTACTAAAATATATTTAAGTATATTTGATCAAAAACAATTACCTAGGATGAAGTCGGTTAAAAATCAGTGCATAAACAAAGATGATAAATCACCGATTTTCTTGATTATTTTTGTTTTGGATTACTGAATCATAAACAAAAATAATAGGTACTGACCTATTCCTATAATACACAGGAATTATTTTATTTTTCTCGTCACTCATTCGTTTGACGTTTGTTTGTTTACAAATCACTTCACGTTCGTTGAGTTCGAGAGCTAAGTTGTTTGTTATTGTGATTTCTTACTATTTTACGACCTATTTACGAACATGGACTCCGAAACTGTCTTCATTGAAAACCCTAGCATGAACCTGGACACCGAACCCGATATAAGTGATGATAATGGCCTCAATATGGAAACCGGCGCAGGCGGCTCCGCACACACTAACGACCCCAACATGTCTTCGGATTTTGGAACCCCTGGTGCAGACCAAAGTAGCTTGGCGACTGCAAGTACCTCGTCTCAGGGTTTGCAAGGTGTTGACCGGAACGCTCGATGTGCTAATTGTGGTATAAATATGAGACGTTTGCGTTGTCATCAGTTGGTAATAGTAGAAGTTCGTTCAATAATACAGCAATGGGTTCCACAAGTAAGTACCTAATTATTTACCTTTCTGTTGGAAACTACTTTAACTGCACTACCTATCTTAACATGAATCCCTCCATGTCAACATACATCTCTATACCCAGATAGGAACAGCTATTTTTGGCTATAGGGATAGCTAGTTGACGGCCACTGTGGCGCGTCGGGCGAGGGCTCGATTGCAATGCGGAGGGAGGTTGAGGGTTCGATTCTCGCGGGGTGCAAATATTTATGCTTAAAAATAAGTATTTGTTTCTGGCCTGGGTGGTTTCTATGAATCTATTGTTTAATCTGATGATATGTATTACGCGTCGTAATAAATCTTCATATTTTAGTTATTATTCATTTAAAACAAATATTTTGAGTCAATAACTACAAAACACCTTGTGAAAGTAATGTTAAGTTCATATTATTTGTAAAAATTAAAAATAATAAAGTGGAAATTCAAACACTTCGAGTACTAGTTTTAATTTGTAATGACGTCTTCTTTTCTTAACTAATATGTTTTAGGATGTGCTTGTATAACCCTAAACTATAATGTCGTAGGCTATTAACAGGTGTTCACTGAGGGCCAAAGCTTGTAGGGGAGGTGGTCGACCTCCTTTCCGACGCACCTGGTTCATTCGAAATCGCGCCTTACTACTTAGCTCATAAGAGCGCAATTCCTTTGTGTTCAGAATTTACCTACGCCACAGTTTAAGCGTTAGGGTTGTACCATAGAGTGTAGGTATCTTCTTCTTCTTCTTCTAATATATAAAATTTCCATGTCACAGTGTTAGTTACCGTACTCTTCCGAAACGGACGAACCGATCTCCACCAAACTCCACATACGCATTCAGTAGGTCTGATAATCGGCTACTATCTATTATTTATAAGGCAAAACAACGTTTGCCGGGTCAGCTATAATAATATAATAGTTGAGTTGTACATTAAGTAAAGTAAAATAAATAACAACACCATTTTAAGAAAATCATTTATTGTATTTACAATTGTTTAACTTTAATATAGTGTTGTATGTATTTCTTACCATCTCTAAAGTACCCATTATTAAACTTTAATGTTGCAAAAATTCAAAATCGAACAAACAATTTTACGTAACGTACAACGTGCGCGCGCTTCGCTTGCGACAACCGCACTGAACTTGGATCGCCGGCGGTCCGAGAGGCGGTAGGTAATTATAGCGCGCAAGTACATGGAGTGATGGAGGCCTGGTTTAAGGCACTCCCGGAAAATAAATTTAAATCACCCGATATCTCGATAACCTTGTCGACACAGTTTATTTTTGGTAGAGCAATACGAGTATCTATTGTTTCTACGAACCACAATACTCACCTTTACTTAAGTTATCATATGTAGGTTTACTTGTTACCTTAAATTTTATTATTAATAAGACCTAATAAGACCAATTAGTCCAATTTACCTAATTGAACAAAATTATTGGCCTAATAAATATCCGCTAACTAAAGCACAGTTTTTTATCGTTTCTCGTTCAATAAAATTGCAATTAGGTCAATATAAAATACATTTTTGACCGAGATTAAAGATAAAATTACGTGTTAATTAATTGCCCTAATATTACCTACTTATCCTTATCATATCACTGAATTAATCGTTCGTAGGCGCTCAAAAAACCTTGCTCTGTCTTTGATGATCGTGTTAAGACCTTTGAAAGTTGACAGACAGACACGATACATAATGCTAGTGGGTAGGTACCACTTTAGTACGTCATTATTAATAGCCCTGTAACAATATTGGGCTATTTGTCGTCCGATTAAGACTTTAGTACTACACTAAGTCCGATTTAAGTCTACGATCTCTAAAACAGCAGTATTCGTTCTAAATCCTTTAGGACCAATATGTATTCTTAAAATACCTATCACAAAATTTTCAATTATTTTATAATAATAAATATGTTATAGATTTTCATGTTACATCAATTTACCGTCAACATATGCTCTAAGCGAGGCTGTCATAAAACAAATCATTCACTGGTTTTGTAAATTATTTTCATTTTACTTTCGAAGCGTTTCTCTTCGGTCGAGCTCGCGTATTTGTGCTTCAAATTCCGCACCGTCATGCAACGTAGGCTATACCCAGACCCACCTTACCTAGTGAGAATATTGGGATTCTGTCAATAAATATGCGAAAGGTTAGGGTTTGTAGAAAACGTAATAACCATTACGTTTGTTAAATAAAGTGGTTTCTGACTTCTAACGTCTTGTATTTTTGAGTTTTAATGAATCTTTTGTCTAAGTACGTACCTATTTGTATGACGTTATATTTGTTATTTAGTAATAATAAATAGGTAATATATATTAGTTTATAAGACAATTAATGTACTAGCTGGGTCAACATGTCACAGAAGCAATGTAATGCAAAGTGCCTATCAAACAGGGTTATCAACTAAATACCTAATAATACAGGTGCAGGACTTATCTATGTGAGTAAAATCGCGGGGCGATTCTATAGCATAGCATATACCTGTCGGTAACTAGTGTTTACATTTTTGAGAAATTCCATTCCATTAAACAAGAATGTTATCATAATCGCAAGTGTAAGTTTGTCCATTATGTATGTGCATCTCTGCTAATGAGTTATGCACGTGTGAGAATGTAAGGCAGGCTCCTCGCCGTGTTATCGTGAGATCTCATCAGGTTTAAGTAGTCTTAACTAGCTATCTACGTAACTTAGTACTTACCTATTTAAGTGCTAACAGGCACTCTTGGAGAAGAAGTAATACCACAATTTACCTAGTGCAAACCTACCTTACTATTAAAGATATATGAAGAAAATCTATGCATAAAATTAGGTTCTAGTTAAATATTCTATCTTGGTCCCAGATCCTCTAGCGCTATTGTTGAGTAAGTAAATACTTAGTTTAAATTTTACGAAAACGTACCACAATCTAAACCACTTTCATCCATCAGCGCCGTTCCCGGTTGCATCCCCCGTATTTTTACGGGGAATATGGGGAATGAAACTTTTCCTTGGGACCAAGCAGGGGACGATATGGGATAACCCTATTGTATGGGGGAGCTTCACGACGCATAACATAACCTATAACTACCACAGTACAAAAACGTACCCACATATTTGTAGTCGGTCAAAACTGTCAAATTACAGTGAATTGCAAACTCATTTGGTTGTCACCTTGCACCACCAGTTTTATAAGGAAGTCTGAGAAAGTCTGGCGTGTGGAATCTGACCCGTTGGTGACTAGTTTTTTTTGCAAGATTATTGCGATGACGTCGCGTTGGTCGTCATACTTGGTAGGGAACCGAGGACAACACTCGCCTTATGTTTTCACACAAAATTACTGGCAATATATTTAAGTAGTTCAAACAATGATTAAACAAGTAGGTTTTTCTTGTTTAAATAATTAAAGACTCCATACTATTGCTGTCAAGCAGGGCGGGCTGCCGTAAAAATATTATCAAATCTATTTGCAGAAGTTATCGTCAACGATGACTTAGGTATCTATTGTCTACTGCGCCCCCCTAAATAATTTGGAGTTTAGCGGACCCCGGGCTCCCGAGAGGGATGCAACCGGGAATCTTTGATCTTCTCATCTAAGCGTTTGCTTAGATGAGAAGATCAAAGATAACAACCGTCAGTACCTAGGTAATAAATAGTAAAGTAAAATGATTTGTTATTAAGTGCTTCTTGTTGATTTGTTATTAATAATGCCAGTCTAGAAAACGAAGTCTAGAAAACGAAGCGGCTTGGTGCTATTTATAATTTAGCATGGTTCTTCGATTAACGGCAATTAAAATTAAAGCGGATCGCGCTAGAGCTAGAGCGAACGAGATGTATCTCTATGAATTATGGGAAAGCGAAAGTGAATGTTTAGTAATAAATAATCGCGGTTGATTTTGAAGAAAAAAGACTTTAGATGCTGTAGCTAGTATTGTGTCATTCCAATCGAGAGTGTTTTTACGTGGTACCACTCCGGAACGGAGCAGTTCATGACTTTCCCTCCCGATGTGAGTCCACCTCGTCGAGGTTGGGATAGGGCCTTAGTAGCTGCCGAAGAGCAGTGAAGCCAAGATTTAGAGTTTAAGCATTTCCCAATGCAGCCAAAAGAAGCCTGGACGGCATATAAGGTACGTAAGATGTATCCAAACAACAAGCATCCACACACCTTAGACTTTACATACAGCTCGCTGTGCAGAGCCAGCGTGGAAGTAGAGGAGACGGCCGCGCATGTTCTTTTGGAATGTCCTGCATTAGCGGAGATAAGATTAGGACCTATTGGTGACGTTCCGAGTCTAATCTCCGCCACATGGTGTCTAAATTTATGGAAGATCAGGGCTAGTTCTCCCACTGTCGAGAGGAATCATCACATCACGTAAAAGGGACCCAATTTGATGAGGTCTATTTGTGGAAATCGAGTCCGTACACAATTCCAAATAAGATGTAGGTATCCTAAAAAAAAGTTGGTTCTTCCTAGAAGTAGCCCGAGAATCGTGTGTTTACACCAACATTTCCACAGGGCATGGGTAAAAGCTAGATAACTCTGCAGGTGTACGTTAATTGGTAGTCCAATTGTACTTTATAATGGCCGGTAAAACCCGCTCAATACATGTTACTGGGTATATTAAACTTTCTAGCTATGTATATTAACTGTAGGCCCATAATTTGTAATCGCCTCCAGTTAATAGCGAAGTCACTATTGCTCTCTCGAGATGTTTACTCTTAGAGAAAGTATGTCAATGGCTGGACAAACTCAGGATTGGTTTGCCGTAACGTAACAATACCTAGTACCTACATTTGAACAATGAACTATATTATTATATTGGCGATGTCGCTAAAGTCGCTTTGATGCCGTGTTTCCACCGCAAAAGTGATTGAGAACTGAAATAACATATTTACAATTATTGCTTTACCTTGATTAGAACCGATATTTTACAATTGAAATACTTCAAGTATGCCTCAGGTCTCTTTGTTTTTTTTCGAAAACGTTTAAAAATGCCAAGGACAAACAAACCAAACCTTAGGCATTTAACACCCCCTTTTTGTTTCGGGGATTAAAAAGGTGTTACGACGACCCTGTCCCTGATCTGACAAGAAATGGCAGAAGATTCCCAATTATAGAATAATATATTTAGCATCGTACAGAGATAATGTGATCAAGTATAGCTCCTTCTCCAAATCTCCTAAAGTAGGAAGTTATAAATACTAACAGTTATGGATCTTAGGAAATGTGGTTTCATCGTAAGACTAAACTGCCTCTACTCGGACATGCCTAGCGGTTGCATGATATTCGATACGAATGGCCGATACAGTTACCTATATTCAGTCATAGAAATATTGAATTTCTTATCCGTCTAAACTTCATACCTAGATCTTATTAACTCCAAAGTCGGGTTCACGCTGCGAGCGGAACGGAGTCATTTTCATAGCGCGTATAAGAGTCCGAAATAATCGTAGGTACATATGTGAGTGACGGAATAAGAGAAAATAAATCGCAACAAAAAAGCGCAGCCACAAAAGGCTGCAAAAATACCTACCTCGTAAATATCTTGATTAACATCATAATAGCTTTTTAATAAATTCTATTTGAAGTAATATTACGAGTGTTTATTTGAGAGGTATGTAAGTTTGTTAGTTTGATAGCTTCTTCTCAGTCTGTGCTCTATCTAGCTAAACTAATTACTTACTGAACCGAGTGCAATGAGTTGACGACGACGAAGTGAGACTAGTGTATTCAAAAATAAGGCTTCAGGAGCCACTCACTCCTAGAGAGTAGATTCACTTAGGTACCTACCTTTACCTTATCTTATACTTTTACTCGACATTTACACAAACTCAAAACGTAAAACCACGATGCAAAGCTAGTTAAGTAAATAATATAATGTAAATGCTTCGAAAGAAACGAGTTAAACAAGGACATTTTACGTTTTACGACCATTAAATATATTCAAAAATAATCAAAATATCACTGGCTACATTTTATAGCTTGCCCGAACCACATAGGTACGTAAAGTGCGACAAACATATCTGATCTATGCGTGGTGTAAATATATGATCACTTTTATTTACCAACCTTATTCCGATTGCATTGCTAGAAATATTTTACAACACATACCTGCACCATCAAAAATTCTCTCATGACAGGATTCGAACCTGTGCCTCTCGCTTGCCTGCGCGGCGCGGCGCCACACGGGAACCCACGTGTCGCAGTGAATTCATGATTATGATATCTCCTTGTTTTTTAGGCCCGTCAATGTCAATCTTATACTAGCTGACCCGGCAAACGTTGTTTTGCCTTAAAAATTATAGATCAGCGGTCCCCTGACTGGGGGGCGCGCCCCCCAGGGGGGGTGCAGACATATTTCAAGGGGGGCGCGGGCCACCTGTGCAGTTAATATCTGCGATCGCTCAGAGAATGCATTCCAGACGGCTCGATACGACCAATGTTTAATATTGTTTCCTCAGTCGGCCAATATCAGCCTCTAGGCTGGCAGTGACCAAATACCTTTTGTATGACTGAAAAAAATTTATGAGCAATAAAAATACTATTTTGAACACTTTTTTATCCTGACCTGATAATCTGGACTAGAGGACGGGGGGGGGGGGGGGGGGGTTTATTTTATGGTCGAAAGGGGGGCGCGACTCAAATAAGTGAGGGAACCCCTGTTATAGATAGTAGCCGATTCTCAGACCTACTGAATACGCATATAAAATTTGGTAAAAATCGGTAAAGCCCTTTCGGAGGAGTACGGTAACTAGCATTGTGACATGGAAATTTTATATATTAGAAAGAAAGAAGAAGATTGTCACATTATGTTGCGTTCCGTCTTCCACCTAAGGCTGAGAACGCACTGCGATTAAACGCTTGCGTTTTTCCGCAGATCTGAAACCGCGTACGGCTATCTGCGATCTGCGCTCGCCTGCGCACTGCGGAAAAACGCAGGCGTTTTTTTACAGTGCCGAAGTGCGTTCTCAGCCTAAGCCAGGGGTAAGGCGATTGAATTGCAAGTATAATCAGAAGAATAAGGCCCAAGTAAGCTAGTCGCACTGTATCTTGATGACAGAATCTTTTTATTGGAATTGGTCAAAACTCGAATCGAAATGCAAAACAGGATATTTTAGACTATTGAAAGCAAAATTACGTAAATAGGAAACCTGATAGGTATCCAGTTTCTAAATTTCTATTTAAAAGGTGATCATAACAGACATGTTACCAAAATAGGGTTTTAAAAAAATGATTGATTAGTTCGATCATTTGAATAATCGACCTTTTATCGACATGTTGGGCCCAACAACACAATTATCCGGCTGGTTGCATCACTAGGTACTACTGGGTAGGGCTAGGGACCTATTCTACAATTTAAATGTGTAATTATAGCTTAAAGCCCTGTTCAATAATATTTGTTCATTTTGAAGTATTTCGTGCAAAATTATTTATTTTATTTTATTTTATTTTTTACATTTTAGGGAAACCAACAGCTATTAATACATACTAAAAATACAATATCAACAAAAGCTGAACATTTTCGAAAAAAAATGAATTTGAATCATGTTTGAGAGTTGAGACATTTCATTACAGAATAGGTGCCCTGTAGTATGTAACTGACGAGGACGAGTGACTATTACGAGTATATTTAAATTTATATTTTATAAAAGTTCATATTAGGTAGGATAAAAAAATAAAATGCAATAAAAAAATAAAGGTGATCATTTACCTACTCCTAGGTACACAGAAAGTTACAAAATGGTGTTAAGGGCCCTATACTGAAAAACTGAAAATCCATGTCGGGCGCATCGAAAATTGTTGATTATTTCATGACGGAATGTCGTAGAACTTTTTTTTGTGTACAGATTGTAGGCGACATTGTTTCCGATATTTTAGTGCAGTTTCAATGCAAAACAATGTCACCTACAATCTGTACACAAAAAAAAGTTCTACGACATTCTGTCATGAAATAATCAACAATTTTCGATTAGCCCGACAGGGATTTTCAGTTTCAAGGTCGTTGGCGTTGTTATTCCTCTTAAATAATTCCAATACAAATTGAAAGCTTGGCTCATCTCTAAGATTTTTATAACCTTGCTGATTTTTTTCAATAACGACTATAGATAAATAAAAATAAATATTGTTAAGTTATACTTTAAGATTAAATTTATAATTGAAGTAAGGTACCTTATTCTTATTAGAAGTGGCTTGAATCAACCCTATCAGTGAGTGAAAACAAAGTAAAAATTAGGTCGATAGGTATGTAGTGTTTGATTAGCAACTGGACTGGACTGGACCCTTCAATACGAATTGTTTGGATACCTCACAGGGATAGCCAACAAAACCAACACAACAAACACAAAGACTTTTGTACACGGTCGTGTACCTACAAATATCAATCATCATTACATTCAGTTGGAGCTACCTATCTTAATCAAAACTAGTTAAAAAAAGTCTAATCAAAATCTCTTAATCCCAACGACTTGGTCAAGATGCTGCTGAAGCTACTCATTATTTTTGTTTTATAAAGATAATTAAATATAATAGGTGGGTACCTACGTACGTTGTATGTATTGTATGATAGTTAAGCTAGGTAGTCGATAATGATGTGGGAGTAACCAATCTCTTTTCCGGTTTCACGAATAGGTAGGTATATAATTCTACCTATCTATATATATACAGTATATTATATCTATAAAAGGCTTTGTCCTGACTGACTGACTGCATCAACGCACAGCCTGAACCGCTAATAGTAGAGAGCCAAAATTTGGAGAGTATATGTTTATTACTCTTAGCATTGTTTAAACGCTCAACGTTTCGAGACCTATACCTACAGGTCCCTTCTTCAGGATTGATTGAGTATAATGTTCTTTATACGATAGAGGCATCCGATAAGAAAGGGTTTTTCGAAATTCCAACAGGACCGGACATACGCAGGTGAAACTGCGGGACACAGCCAGTGTACCTATATACTCGTATCTACCCATATAAAACACACGTCATCTCTCTATTTTGTTCTATTGTGGTGTGTAAAATTATAATTAAATTAATTTACGTTATTTAAAAACGTGTACCTATATATGAATATTGAAGGTGATAAACGTAATAGAGGTATTATAAAAGAAGATACCTATGTATGTAGACACAAATCGACGACTAACGCTGCCTAGCAGATATCTTTTTGACTGTCAGACTTACTGGAGATTTTGCTAAAAAAAATCATTTTTATTGTTTTTAATAAATAAGCAGATTTCTATATAAATCAGGGTTAGGCACGGGTTAGGAACTTTTCACTTAGGTATGAACATTTTGCGCAGGCTAAGTATATCTCTGACTTTTAGGTTATACATTTTTCTTATTACACCCTTAGATAAAAATATGAAAACATCATTGATTACACCTTTGTTTTGTAGTATAAAGGTGGATTCTAAATTAACAGTATTTCCCAAAATGATAATCCCAAGATAATTCGATATTTAGCGATCAATCAATAGCCTATCTTGCTTGATACTCAAACATTTTGCCTGCATCAAACCGATTCAAACCTAATATCACAGGTGTTACAGTTACGCAAGCGCAGTTTGAGGCTAGATACCTAATATTTTGCCCGTCCCACAAGATGCTCGATAGTTATTAGACAGAATTGCTTTCTCCGAACTAGTTCTAGTATGGAATGCTACATTTAACACTAGTCAGTCTTCGTAATTGCACTGAGATCATAATATAAATGCACTGTAAAATAAGGAAAGTTAATAAACTAGGTAGGTACATGAGCGTGAATTTTCTGATCGTAAATTTTCCGAGTACCAGCTGCAGTGCAGGTAGGTAGGTGCACTGTTCACACATGACTCGATCGCAAAACTTTGCTTTTCACTTTTAGCACACGTTTGGATGTGCCAAAAGCACAGGAACAGACCTTAACCTAAAATAAGTATTCACATATCGAATCCAGTAAGGTACGGTACCTTACTTAGATTTAAGTAGATATTAATTAATCCATTGATAGACGTTAATCCATCACATAATTATCACACATTATAGTATGTTGTTATACATTGTTGCGTAGGCACGGTTATGTTTAACTCTTTGTCTAGTCAGCCTTTAAATCTGCGTTCAAGAGAAATCTTCAAGAAATTCCTTGAGATATTTTTTACGACAGGATTTCCGAGTTAATAAAAATCAGCTCAATTCCATGAGTGGCATGTCGTATGAAAAATGCATGAGTTATGTGTTGTATATCTAGGTTCTACTGGTAGGTAGGTATCTGTTTAAATAACGGAACGTTCATTAATGTATTGACAATGAGATTTATACGCCGAGCCGCCTGCGCCCGCGCTAGTCCATTGTTTACTTCCAAGAAGTCAGCTTTTCCGTATCGATTCTCATATGAACACTGTCGATTATACGGCGTTATTGTGATAATTAATTTTCTTAACACGTTAGCAAGCATTTATCTAAGTAAGACAATCTTAGCTTGATTTGACGAATGAACTATATTCAACGCACAGACCAAACCGTTCTAGAGACGTGAAATTTGAAGGGTGTGTTCTTTGTGATGTGTAGGTAGTAATTACTGCGAAGGGTTTTTCGAAATTCCTACTTACGCGGGTGTAACCGCAGGACTCTTGTAATTTTAAGTATATTATCATATCACGCATGGTAAACACGCGCGCTCCAAAGTAGGTACCTACGCTACATCAAAAAGATGAAAATTATAGAACAATAATAATAATTCACGGGATCGGCACCGAGGGCGAAATACCGCCGTATGTAGCTTTAAACATGTATATATACCTATCGATATAGAGAAAGTTTAGAATAAAATTAGAGCTAAGATTGAAGTCATAAAATTTTAATTTGTAATCTAGATTTAATTTAACATGCTATAGAAAGTTTATCTGCGTCTCTGAGTAACACGTCTTTTGATGATTTATTTTAAATTTAATGCAAATCACTTCATTACCATCCATCGTAAAGAAATGATCTCGTTATTAATCCAGGGGTTATAGGCGACTTATCTATTCAAATTAGTCTATCTATCTGACTGACTGACTGATCAATGCACAGCCTAAACCACTGTAAGTAGAGAGCTAAAACTTGGAGAGTGTGTTCCTTCTTTATGTGATGTAAGTAAGCATTGGATAAGAAAAGATTTTTCAAAACTCCCACGGGATCTCGATATTACGGAGAAAACCTCGGGATACAGCTATTAGCTAATATTTTTATTTCTACGTTTGTAAGGTCATTGTTTTCTAAATATAGTAGGTAAGTTACTCTAGATACCAGGCAACTTAGAACTTTAAATAACTCGCACAGATGCAGATGGTCAGAGTCAGTCAATAAATACACAAGGCATGGACGAGATATTTAGTCGAACACCCGACAGGTGCGCGGCCACCATCTGCCCGAGGGTATCTATACCCACATCACCTTCCGCGCGCAGTTTAGTATTCTCAACCAGTTTCCGACTTGTTAACCAACTTATATGGACCATACATACAACGCCGATTTCCAAACTATACAGGGTGCGTATTTTATGACTAAAACGTCTCAACTTCGCCTCAGCATTGTTAAACTTTTCTCGAAAATGGTTCAACTGTCTTTAGAAATTTTGCAGTTTCACTATAGGTTTTAAAGTGATAGTAAACTTTAACGATCTAGAAAAAAATAAGGAAAAACACGCATTCAAAGAAACTTGCGGTTTGCGGTGAAAATTTTTGAATGCGTATTTTTACTTTAAAAAAATCTAAATAAAAAAAGCCTTGAGCTATAGACGAAAATTAAAAGATGCGATATTAAGTTTAACGATGCTAAAGCGATGTTGAGACGATTTAGTTATAGAATACGTGCCCCGAATTTTGCATTGGCTTTCTGGCCTAGCTTAGTAGAATGGTGTGATAATCAGTGCCATGTGAGTGGACCAATACTATACCAATACCAATACCAACCTACGTCCTACAAGCAGGTAGGTAGACTTATTTTAGTAGCGATTATGATGTCACTCTCGGCCAGGAGCTCGCAACAAAATGCGTGTTTTTAAAAACAAGTTCCTTTGTTACTATTTCATCCAAAAACTATTGAACTTGTTAAGCCATTACTTACCATCAGATGAGATAGTGGTCAAACAATCATCTATCCTACTAATCCTACTAATATTATATTGCTGAAAGTTTGGGGGTATGTGTATGTGTGTGTGTTTGTTACTCAATCACGTAAAAACCCCAGAACCGATTACCATGAAACTCGGTATGTAAATAGCTGGAGACCTAGAATAACACATAGGCTACTTTTTCGATATTCCCGCGGGATCGGGACTTACGCGGGTGAAACCGCGGGTCGCAGCTAGTCGTTTATAAAATTATTACTATTTATTCGTTTATAACCCATTACTAATCTGTGTGAGGTCTTTTTCTTCTCATCCGAGCGATGTTCTCGGTTGCATCCCTACCGGGAGCTCGGGGTCCACTAAACCCCAAATGAGGTCGGCGCAGTAGGTAAGTTATCATTGTATTATGGTCAATGACAAACTTCTGCAATTAGATTGGGTTTTTACGGCAGGTCGTCTGACTGACACTAACCCTTCTAGGGACCAAGCAGTTATCCGCCACCGCGCAGGGAGAAGTTAAGGTTTGCTACCCTCCCTCCTTCCCTCACGGGAAGAGATGGGGTAACCCTATTATATGCCGGGGATCTAGTACATCTAATGTATGTAAGGTAATTTAATCAAATACAGTAGCTCATTTGTCTTAAAATCTCAAAACATAGTTTATTTAAAATGATTAACAAATTATGATAATTAGACAGACACGAGTGAATTAATCATTCGGAATGAATGGTCTAATCTGAATCATTCACATAACTATGTTCTACTTACTGTGATCTTACAGATCTCACTTCCGCAGCACCATTCTCATTAGAACACGTTTCCGCCTTTTTTTCATTTTTATGTAATAAAATAATATCATAATTCATAATCGAGCGGCCATGAGATTTCCAACTCATTTGTTAACAAACTTGGTAGATAAATAGGTAGGTAGGTACCTACTACCTACGTATACATATGTATCTACAAGTTAATTGTAGGTTGGCGGACAATCTCACTATTAATATTGTACTCCATAAAAACAGTTATTCTGACTGACTGATGCATCAACACGACGTACAGCCTAAACTGATAGTATAGGTAGAGCTTAAATTCGGAAAGTATGTTCTTTATGATGTGGGATAAAAAGTCGTTTTTAAAAATTCTCAGGACTTACTCGGGTGAAACCTTGAAACACAGCTAGTGCATTCATACAATATAAATAAAACCATAATATCCTAACTAATAAAATATGAACTCATTTTTCGGTTTTAATCGCTTTAGTAACAATATTTATAGCTTTTTGTTGTGAGCAAGATAAACGTACTATACAAGAGAGCGCGTTGAAGTCTTTTCGTAGAGGTAAGATCATCAATCCGAAAAAATGTGCTCATGACTCTCTGAAGTATATTTTCCGAGAAAACGATGGTGTCAGCGGGCTATTTTTTTACGAGGGGGTAAATGGGAACACTTTTGACCATTTTCCATCACTAGCAAATAGATAGTCACTCAATTATTGAGTACCAGATGCGCCCCGCGATTTCATTTTCATTAGCCCCGGTCACACTGGAATATTGGGATCAAACGAAGCTTATATCCTTCTCTAAGGTCCTATATATCTCTATACCAAAATTTAACAAAACCGGTACAGCCGTTTAGGCAAAAAAGTGTAACAGAGTTACTTTCGCATTTTTAATATTAATTAACTAGGGGCCCGGACGGCCCCGCTCCGCACGAGTGTGTAATTAAATAGTGTGTATATATACACATAAAGCTTCATCTTGAATCTATTAAAAAATAAAACCGAATCAAAATCCGTAGCGTATAGTTTAAAAGATCTAAGCATATATCATTGGCATATATAGGCAGAGACAAACAGACAGCGGGAAGCGACTTTGTTTTATGAAGATGTTGTAGTGAAGATTGATTTAGGAAGATTTTGACCTTATAGTCTATTTAATATTCTCTGAACCAATCTGACGTTTTCGGTGTTGCCGGCTTTTAATGAAACAAAAATAGTGATGTAGTAAAAGTGTTCATTCAATCAGAATAGAATCAGAATCAGAATTCTTTATTGCAAAAATGATGAAATACCCTTAAGTTATAGTTTCAAGACTCTCCACAACTTCTTTATTTCTAATAAGTTAGCTACAATACACTCCGAATTAATATTAACTACAATTAAAAGTTTGATCAAAGATTTAATTGATTTAATTTAATTTAATTTGCTTGATCTATTTGGATAAAAAAAATCGTATATGAAGGCAAAAAGTGATCTCGAAATTCCCATAGAATTAGGATTCAGTCCTCGGCCACAACTGCACGAACATAGTGTCGTCGCCGCCTTTTGGCATTCCGGCGCCGCGCCGGTCATTCATCAGTAGATGTTGAAGTTGTTGCGTTTGCAGAGCACTGGGCACGCGCTGTACCACGCGACGTCGTGCTAATGCTAATTTTCAAGATTCCTGCCGTTTTGTGCACACATTCAGACTGAGTCGGAGATTCTGTTGGCACAGCAACCTCTTTTGATTTTTCGTCAAATACATATTTGTATAAATGTATACAAATATGTATTTGAACTGAAAAGCAAATGATTTGCAATGGCAAATCATTTGCTTTTCAGTTGCTGTAAAAGCATGACGACTCTTCTTTTTCTTCGGCGACAAAGATTCATTGCTTGAAGTACTTGGTTGAGGATCCATGTTAATATTATTTTACACACCGATATAAAATAACAATTAATAAAACAAAAGGATACTTGGCAACGACTGACAACTATTTATTTCTCTAAAGAAAATGTAGGTAGGAAAACGTAGGTTGATTTTAATCATGAAAAATTGGGTAGGTTAAAAACAAATTTACCTTACGTCCTAAATATAAAAAATTCGTTGTAATCACTCTATTACCACCCCGCGAGTCAGTTCGTATTCGGCCCTGGTGCGTCGTTTTCTTTTAAACACTTCAGAAAGATACCTTTTTTCGTGAACTAATTTATTTCATTTACTACTGTTTTTCAAAAAGTTCAGTGATCCTAATATAACTTTGCTTAGTTGCGTTTCGTTCGCAAAGCAAATCAACCACAAAAGAATCGCGAAGGAAAAGTGAAAACCTTTCTTTTTCGTTTCTTGCCTGGCCGAAAACGTACGTTTTCCGTATACGTATTCGGAATACGGAATATCGACTCGGAATTTCGTGATCCTAGAGCAGACGTTCGTTTTTTTTAAGCTTTTATTTATTTGAAATGTTTACAGTCAGTAGGTACCTATGTTTTCCGTTCGGAAATAAAACGAACGTGTGCGGTCAGGCTTACGAAAATTCGTGCACGCAACACTGCAGAACTGGTGTGTGTATGGGCTTAAAATAATAAAAAAATGTGTTTTATACTATAAAAGATGACATTACATATTCCTAACACAAGAACTTGCTTTTTCGGCAATCTCCTAATTTAGAATTAGATTTCGATATTGTATTGTCAATTTTCAATATTTAATTCAAAAATTTATTCTTCAGAATTGTTCACTTTTGAACGGTATTTTCAGAATATACCCATCACTACCATCTTGAGGGTGACAACTTTATCTCAAGTTTTGACATTTCGAAATGTCAGATTTGTTCAGAGATTAAGAAATAGACTATAGTTTTCAATTTAGCTAAACCACAGTATCAATAAACGGCGAGCGGTCGGTGTCCAAACTAAAACTATCAACTCAATCCTTTACAAAATTCATTATACTTAGTTAGGTATGTAACTGTATCAGGTCGTAATACAATAATATAATTTAACCGTTCGAGGCGAGGAATATGAATGAACCGGCCTGAGGTGTTGGAACTGAGGGCATGAACCGTGACGCCTTGGACGTCGACCTACTGGGAAATAGCCGAAATTCTATACATGTGTTTACTATTGATGTAAGTATTTTAAGGAGGAAGGTCTATCAGCACATGGTGAAGTACGTATATACTTACTACACATTGCAATACCTAACTATTAATATTATGAGTTCTTATTATAGCCGGAGCGAGCGGAGCGGTTGAAGTTGCTTAGTTGGACATTTAAGAGGATAGTCTCCATTCCCTTTCTCCATACAAACGTAGTTTACATTTTCCTCCCTGGATAATGACATTAGAGCAAATATGTTTATGCCATAAAACCTATATCTGTCATGACAATGCATCTACCTTTTTATAATTTTTATTTTCTAATTAAACTAATAATAAAAATTAAAAAAAAAAAAGAAAAAAAAGGTAGATGCATAGTCATGAGCATGACAGATATAAGTTTTATGGCATAAACATATTTGCTCTAATGTCTTTATCCAGGGAGGAAAATGTAAACTACGTTTGTATGGAGAAAGAGAATGGAGACTATCCTCTTAAAAAGGGATCTTTTCTGAGAATCCTATATAGCCTTAATTGTCAGTTTAACATACGAGTACAACGATCGTTTTCATATTGACTCATTGGCGAAATGATAACGATCGTCGTTGTTCCTTATTTGCTGTACCGGCCTAGCTATTGGAAGTCGGAACACAGACTACCGCTACGGATAAACTTTCAAAACTTATATTTTAATTTTTCCTGGATCTCATTCGCGTATTGTTATTTTTA
Source organism: Idaea biselata (assembly GCA_958496205.1). Taxonomy (NCBI): domain Eukaryota; kingdom Metazoa; phylum Arthropoda; class Insecta; order Lepidoptera; family Geometridae; genus Idaea; species Idaea biselata. Next base: position 16,396,687 of record OY292395.1, read on the forward strand.
AATTATCTTACCTCGACGTTTTGACTATGTTACAATAGACTTGGTCGCGAGGGTACTCCTACGGACTCGAGCGAAACGCTCAAATTAGGTATAATGTAATTAATTACAATAATGATTGATCTGATTATCATTGTGTCATGCATGCTTCATCATGATTATGGTCGTGAACGTTTCCATAACAATTTATTCACTAGAAATCAGAAATTATTCGTAGTTATGAATATTAATAAGCAATCAATCATTAATGATCGCGATGTATAAATATTACCAATAAGATTATAATGAAATAGAATCTTAGAATAATTTCGACTTTATCTGGGTTGATGAAAATTTAAATATTTTGTTCGCATAAAAAAAAAAAACAAATGGAAGTAATCTATTTGAAATAATAAAAGTAGGCATTATTCCAGGTCCCACCTATCTACACATCAAGTTTCATATCATTCGGTTCAGCGACTTTGGCGTGTACCGAAATATCTACTTAAAAACTTGCAAACCTTTGGATATAGGAAAATAATTTATACTTTCCTGATATTTTTTCCCTTTTATTACAAGCTTTTTTGTATCACTTTAGTTTTAAGCGTTAATCTATCGAGAAGAAGGCTGTCTTCTTACTTCCTACTAATTAATACTCGTATATCTACAAAAAGCCATTCGCCTTATATCTACGTGAAACTAACAAACTCTGGGGCCTGTTGTCACAAACCATGGTGTGTAACAAATATAGGGGCTTCAATTTTTTGTAACTTAGTTTATAAAGGCTAGAACTATAAAGGCTAATTAATTGTTTTGCTGTTGTCATCTCATCACAATCGTACTGAATTATTAATATTGTAAAAACTTGATGAACAACGAGCGTCTCGGTTTAATAACTGAGAAAGTACTCTGGCGTGCTTCGGTGGATAATTCTAATTGCAGTATTGTGTCAATTGTAGTGATTTTTATACACTGAGTACGGAAATTTGTGATGAATACCCGTCATAAGAAGACATCGAGCTGGTTTATCTTTTTTCTTCAGTTGTGGCAGTAGTAGGTGCATCTATAGTGGTAGGTACGTATCTTCGTGGTATCTACCTAACTATGGTACCTTAGGTGTACCATAATTATTGCATTTATCTACTGGCGTTGGAAATTAGTAGCTCAATTTCGCTGAAAGCTGTTTCTTCCAGACCTTATGGAGAAGATTTTAAGAATTAATTTGTATTAGTATAAATACAGTGTAGCTTCAAAAGTCGATACCCACGATAGGTAGGTAGAGTTTTTAAATTGTGTTCTACTAAAACGGAAGTATTAGGTAATGTTGAAACTCAAGCAGGACTAAAGTCCGTTACTCACTTTCTCAAGACAAAACATTCTAACATTTGCAATTTCAGAACTTTTAAATTTGGTGCGAAACACTGCTCGAACCCTAATATCTTTCCATTTTTCCGTTGAGATTGATTAAAGTAATATAGTGGAGTTTGCAAATGTTTTGGGAACGGTCAAAGGAAACCTTTCAACTACTTATAACAAGCTCCGAAGCGCACAACTACTAGGTACCTAGGTAAACTATGTTTTAACTAACACTCGCGTTAGTAGGTTAAAATCTAGAATCACGTGATTGTTTCATATCATAATATCGTGTTTTACAGACAATAGCCGTAAGATAATTGGAAATCATCAAAATATAGTGAAAGTGCGTTTTATAATTGGACAATATTCGGCATGCAGTGCATGATTATCGGGATTAGCTACCTACTTCATTTAATTGCTTTTCAACGCGAAGCTATAGGTACCACGCTATACTATAATATTTTCTAAGAGAGTAAAAATGTATTAATAGCCTTTGATAAGCCCCTTCTTTGTGCTAATTTTCTTTTTTAGCCAATTTTATTTATTGAATTCAACCAGTAAGTAGGTATTGTTTTTTTTGTTCAAACGCCCTTGTTTGGTCACAGAATACATAAATAGTACAAGGTTTGGTGTAGGATGGGTATAGGATAGGTTCTCGTTGCAAAAAGTTTCTATAAATCAAAGGTAATAAAAAATACTGGCCTAGGCCTTTACAAGAAATTAATAAGGGATTCTTTATAGAGGTTTTTACACTTTTTATTAGGGCTACAATCTATTCTATATAACGATTGGTACCTTAGATCGTCTTAAAAGTCTTTTGTCTTTGTAGCAAAATGTACCTATACATGCCAAAATGCCTAACAACGATTGTCGAAAAATAATGCATGATAGATAATACCACAGTGACCACAGGTAATTCATGTCATTTTGCCTAAGATTTAAAATACCTACTACCTACCTAGGATGTAAACTGCCAATACTTACATAAATAAACTGATTTTACATAAGTTGTGCCCTACAGTATACACTATACAGTGTAGGTACGTGTGCCTATATCATCTGTCTATTCACACAAGTTGATGAGCACGTCGCGTCGTCGTGTCGTCGTTGGCCGTAAGAAGTCCTTCAGAAACTCATTACGAATTCCACACGGTGTCTGATCGCAGCAAAAATGTTGTTTAATTTGACGAATACCAAGTACAAAGAATGACAGAAAGAAGACAAGGAGAAAGAATGAGTGAGTGAGTGAATGAGTGTTAGAATGACAAATCTCATCTTAGTCTATCCTGAAGAAGAGACCTGGAAAGGTCTCGAAACGTTGAGCGTTGTAACAATGCTAAAAGTAATAAAAACCACGCGATTCAAACCGAAAAATGTCTATAATTTCAATACAACATCGCGAAAACAGAAGAAGAATCTATGAATACCAAGTATTCATATTAGTCTATTATTTTAACTTTATCCATAATTCCTTATGAGGAATGTCTATATACTTACTATTTTCTCCATAGAAACTTTACAAACGTACGCGTTGTCGACTGTTTCCTGCCTGGGATAAAACATTAGAGAAAATAATATCATGTTTATAAAACCTATAGGTATCTGCCATGATGACCATGCCCTACGTTTTGATTTTTTTCATATTATATTTTTCTGAATTTTATTTTTATTTTAATTAGAATCGTAGGGGCATGGTCAAAATGGTCATGGCTGATATAGGTTTTATGTATACCTAAACATAATTTGCTCTAAAATCTTTATCCAGGGAGAAAACAGTCGACTACGTTTGTAAGGAGAAAGAGTAGGTAGACTTTCCTCTTAAGGCCTCGTAGTAGGTCAGAACTTATGTTTCTAGGATGAATTACTACAAAAGTTATTAGAAACGAAAGTTTTTGAAACCATATTTATTAAAGTCGAGGATACTTACTAAGTCTGTTATGACGTGAAAACACGATTCCTGAAAATTTTCTCGATAGAAAAAAATCCCAAACTTCCCTCTAAATTTTACAAATAAATAGTTTTTGTCAGTCAATATTTAACTTATACTAATAAAACTTTTGTAGATGAACTGATCTTAGTTCAATCCAGGGCTTTATTGATTTGAAATTAAAAATTAATGTTTTATTATCGTGTAATTACCAATTGTTTGATATTACGCTCTAAAATTTCACGTACTAGCATCTTACGTCCTTCATTAACCTATCTGAAATTCGCTAGCGCTATCCCTGTCACGCAATTGGGGTTATATGGGCCCTTAAGTAAAATTTTAAATGCGAAAATATCTGCTTTATTGTGTAGTAGGTATAATAATACCTACTACACAATAAAATAATTAGGCTTTAAGTACCTATTTTTTATCCCGATCCTGGGAGTAAAATCGCTTAGTTGTTTAGTACCTAGGTAATTTACCTACGTAAGTTGTTATGTTACTACCTACTAGGGCGCCCAAAAACTTAAGTGGTATAACACGTCCAAAAATACAAAATTAGTAGGTATTTTAGAGGTAGGTGGGACGGTAGGACGTAGTAATATTCAATACTTGGATAGGAACATAGGAATAGGAAGTAGCTAAGTATTATGTATAATTATGACGTACTTATATTAACTTTGTGTATTAATTAATTGCCACACAGCTTCCATCAATATATTTTCATTTCAATTGTGTACAACAAAAGCTTGTGAACTTACTATAAGCTTCAGCACTCCGGGTTTCGGCGTACTCTCATGCCGCAAAAAATATAGTTACAATTAGTAAGATTCACATAAAAAGAACACTGCAATCACATTACTGGCACACGTTTTTAATTATTTCAAGTTATAAATACACAGCACTTGGACAGCTAGTTGTTTTTAAAATACGGTATCAAAAGGAGATGCCTTTTGGAAGAGGCCGCGTCGCGGACTAGCTAGCGCCACAGCCGCTACAGGTAGAGCGTGGTTAGACACTAGTGGTGGTGGGGTGTCTCACCGTGTTTCGGTGCGCCCGCGCAGCCTTCGCCTACCGCGATGGAAAGTTCATCGAACGAACAACGCTACAGCGTTTTCTGCATTTCTGTTGATTATTACAATGTTGAATACTTACCTACTTACTTAACGCCTGAAGGAAAACTGCTCGATGGGAAAGTTGTTGGAATGACGTTCTAGATAGGCGATTGAACTGGTAGAAGTCGTAACAGTATAAATGCGCATAAAGATGTCTAGGTAATATCAACCTACAGGATTCCGTTTCGAAAAAAAAATAGAAAACGATGTCGTCTGTTACTCTGTTACAGACGGATTACAGTAAGTACCTACCTATACCTATATGTCGCGCCCCTCTCCCCTAAAATAGTTGTGACTGCGCAGCCCGCGCGGCGCGCCCGCCCGCGAAAGAAATATCCAGAAACGGATATTATAACTTCCATGTCCGTTTCCAGACAGGTTTTCCTGAAAAGCGGAAACAAAAGTGTTTTCCATAGCCGTTTCCGTATATGAATTGATGACCGGAAACGGAAATATAACAGTTTATCTTCAGCCGGCGACAAGAAGACGGAAAAGTCATAGAAAATGGCGACAATTTTACCACAAATCATTACAAGATTTGGAAGCAACAGGAGCCATGCGTTTAGCACTGGTTTTCATTTTCAATACGTACAGTTTGCGAATCCAAATTGAAAATATACGAAATGAGACAATTTATTGTGCTCCGGTTTTACCGGGTTTTACGGAAATGAATATTTTCTTTCCCGCCAATATTGCAGATGTCAAATATTTGCTTTAATAGCTGCTGTGGTTTTAAAAGTTTATAGCTTCGCACTGCTTGAAGCATGTAGCTAGCCCATGCGAGCAGCTTCTTGTATTTGTAAATGTTTTATATTATTGGTTCTACCGGTTCATTTAATTTTGTTCGTGTTTTAGACTTCGTCTAAAAGATTTTTTATTTTAGCACCTAGAAAGTTTCTTCAAATAATCGCTAAAAAAGCTTCTCGTCTTCAAAAAAACTGCCGCCAAAAATCTGTGCTGACATTTGTATGATCTGTCATTCCACCTCAGTGGACTGACACACATCCATCCATCTGTCCACTGTCGTTTTCTCAAATTCTGTAAACGGATCGTGACTTTCAATTTCCTACAAATTCATTGCAAATTGCTGTTGTTAATCGACGCACAAGTGTTTTATTTATTGTAATAAATCCAAACAATCATGCCTAAAGTATCAGGTAAGATTCTTAGTCAAATCTTTACAAATAACTTATATTTTTATCGGTTCTTTTACTTTTAAGGTTATATACCTATAACAGCACATTCAAGCTTATCATTGTTGTTTTTTCTGTAACTTTAAAAGAAATGTTTTATTTCTTTGTATTTCTAACAATTAATTAGTTTAACTATGAAATTTATTGTCACGTTGTAAGTAGATCAACAGCTGGGATGTCGCTTCTCAGCTGTTTCCCAACGTATGCTTGATTTCTAATAAGAGCCGGTTATTTGTGGTTCTCCTTGTTTGGATTGCTATGAATACTTTAACATTTAGTTACTTGATAGTTCTAGTGCCGTAGCAGTACGTACTTATACCCATAGAAGGTAATAGAACAACACTCTTAGCCAAGTTTAAACATTTGCATGTTTTACCGTGAAACAGAATCATTTACTAATAAGGGCGGCCTCAAAATTCTAATATAAGGAGAGCTGAAGGTTAAAGGTTTCCCTGGTCGTTTTCACTCTTGTAAAATGCTAGTGGTCATTATGCTTTACCAACTATGTCTGATGGATGTTTTTTTTACCGAGATTCATTTGAGTCGATTTAATTTCCAGTGAAAGTGAAATGGGGCAAGGAGATGTACCCCGGTGTGGAAGTGGACACGGACTATGATCCCGATGTGTTTAAGGCACAGATCTTTGCCCTCACCGGAGTGCAGCCCGAGAGACAGAAGGTGGTCTGCAAGGGTGTTACTCTTAGGGATGATGGATGGGGCAAGTTTAAATTGACTAATGTGAGTACATATACATAAAAATCTTTGTGTTTTATTGTATGGTTGTTACACACTCAGAATATTATTCTTAAAAGCCAGCATATTCCTATCATTTTAATATGTTAACAATAAGTAAGAAGTGATTTAATATGTATTACATAGGACATAGGTATATATGTACCACACTACATACTTCTTTTAGTCTGCCAGAAATAAATGAAAAATAAAAATCCCACTAATATAAATCTATTCCTACTACTAACATAATTCTCGAAATCTGGTTTTAAAGGGAGGGTGTGATATATGGAGAATTTACACAGAATTAACAATGATGAAAGGGTTAATGCCCTAAATACTTCTTGCATCATGCATGACCATCCTGTATTTATTTATTTAACATTAAAATAACTAGAATAAATTGCAAGAAACTTGAAAAGAAACATTATAGACCTCATAAAAACATATTATATCAAATCACATTATTGTTTCTCTTGTTCCCCAGAATGCCCTGGTTCTAGTGATGGGCAGTAAAGAGGAAGATGTTCCACAAGCCCCAGTTGAACAAACACGCTTCGTTGAAGATATGAATGAGTCTGAACTTGCGACAGCCGTAAGTTCATACAAAACAAATAATTAAGTACACTACATGCAGGCTCCATCTAGCTAAAATGACAATCTTCCAGACCATTCATTGAATAAACTACATTGTACTATATTTTGTAGTTAGACTATACATTTAATCTGAATACATTTTGTGTACATCACATAGTGCCACCTTGGCCAATGTTAAGTGACTAAGCTAGATATAATACTTATTTATTGTTTTCTTTTGTCAATACTTACTTAATAAATACAGAAACACCCAGACCAGAAACAAATGTATTTGCTTGATGCTGGAATCGAATCCAAAATTTCCTTAGAGGTCGGTCAATGTTAAGTTAAATCTAGACCATGGATGAGTGCCAAGAACATCAAGATGACTTAATAATAATGTGTTGTTTTCATATTTTAGTTGGACATTCCCGAGGGACTAATTAATCTGGGGAACACATGCTACATGAATGCTACAGTGCAGTGTCTCAAGACTGTGCCAGAATTGAAAAATGCCTTGCTTAGTTATGATAAATGTAAGTATCTAACAAGAGAACGCTAAAGGTGGTTTCCCTTGATCTGTAATATCTCAGCCACGGACCCTCTATACAGGCCGACAGGACGTATTTATTGTTAGGGGTCTTCACTCACATTCGTGATATCACAGATTGAGGAAAATCAGATTAAATTGCCGATAAGCTCCAACATATAGTGCGCAGCTCACTGACATAACTTGCACATTCTGACACAGTAGTGTTAGAAAACTTAGAAACTATGTTTGTAGTTGTGAACTTCCATCA